>JXTC01000059.1:637749-662942 GCA_002914845.1 Trema orientale | reverse complement strand
AAAAAAGAAAAAGAGGTTAGATATTTTATGGATACAAAATGAACTCTCGCCACGTAATATGTAGGTGGGGCCCAGTCAACACTCCTATGTAAAAGAAAATCTTACATAAAATCAAAATGAGTGAGATTTTCATCCTTCTTGTTCCGTTATTTATTGCCTAATAAAGAGAGCGTGTTATAAAACCAAAATAAAGAGGGACAAAAAAAAATTTCAGAAATGGATCATCAGAACAGGCGTCTGAGTCCGATGAGCAACAACAAGTGGGTGACGACAGCGGCGAGCATATGGATCCAGTGTGCCGCAGGTGCATCGTACACCTTCAGCATATACTCCTCGGTTCTCAAGTCCAGCCAGGGGTACGACCAATCCACTCTCGACACGGTGTCTGTTTTCAAGGACATCGGCGCCAACACTGGTGTCCTATCCGGCCTCTTGTACGACGCCGTCACAGCGAAACGACGCCGTTCCTCCTTACTGGGCAAGCTTAGCGGGCCTTGGGTGGTCCATACGGTTGGGGCCGTGCTAAGCTTCGTGGGCTACTTCTTCATGTGGGCCGCGGTCACCGGACTCATTCCCCGGCCTCCCGTTATGGCCATGTGCTTGCTCATGTTCTCCGCTGCGCACGCACAGGTTTTTCTCAACACAGCCAACGTGGTCAGTGGGGTCCACAATTTTTCCGCTTATAGTGGGACCATTGTTGGCATCTTGAAGGTAATCACTACTTACCCTTTTTATTTGTTTTAAATTTTTTAAACGTTTTCTGGTTGCTTTTGTTTTTTTTTTTTTAATCCTGAACCCCACTAATTTTGTAGAATTCTAGGTAATTATAATTTATAAGTAATAATGTGACACAATATGTATGGGGTTTCCTCTTTTTATTTTTATTTTTATTTTTTGGGTGTATCAAAATCCTCCACTAAAAAGGATCAATTTAGTGGCTTTTTTCTTTTCATCGTTTAAATAACGAGTCAGAACAGAATACTGTATTTGTCTAGAACTAAATTGTCAAAACAAATATTTTCTTTACTAAAAAAAAATTTCATAAAGCACTTTAGTAGTCCTACGGGAATGCTAATATCGAAAAATTAGTATCGACATATTGGTAGAAAAATTAGTCTAAAATTGATCGTACTATCCTAAGGTATTACTTTAATTCATTGCATTTCTATTTTTGTTTCTTTTTTTTTTTTTGGGCATCGTATCCTGTTTTATTATTTTTTGTCGTGTCTGTATCGTTGGTCATGCTTATCTTCTTACTCTCTTTCTTTAATTTCTTTTTTTATTCAATTTTCTTTGTCACATATATTGTCAATGAAATTATGTCATCTTCATTTCTTATAAGCAACATGGTTTTGTCGGTATCTATCTATTGCAAACCAAGCCAAAAGTGTAGCTATTTTGTGTGTTGTGTATAACTATCACGAAAGGGCGAAAAAATAAATAAAGAAAAAGAAAGAAGAGAAAACAAAAGAAAAGAAAATAAAATAAAATAAAGTGATACATCACTATAACATTACAATAAATTACCGGTGATTTTTAAAGAGATTTTAACGGCGGTTAAAAATCGTCGTTAATGTAGGTGATGTTAAAAGTGGCACTTTTAATGGCGGTTAACGGCGATTGTTAATCGTAATTAAAACTTGACCAATAACGACGATTCTGCTGGAATCGTCATTATTAGTGATGAGATTTTTAACGGTAGTTCCATGGGAACCGCCGTTAAAAGCTTTTTTTAGGAGAAATTTTTTTCTCTTTCCCTAAGCACTTTATATACCACAAAATAAAACATGCCTCAAAAAGATTTCAAATCAATTCAAAAATATGCAAACTCAGATTATAAAAAAGTACAATAAGAAACATAATTAAAATCTAATATATATAACTAATAAGTTTCTACTATATAGACAATATACTCTAATATAAACATATTTAAGAACCAATATTGAGTTTCTAAGTACATTTCAATAACACTTGTAAAATAAAGTTATATTAACAACTCTAACATAAATAAAGTGAGCGAACTGAGACACACTCTAACATAAACACCGTATTCTACATATTTGAGTTGAGATGGACACTATAATTACAATAGAACTATAGTTAAAATAAAGACATCTTATACGAACGAAGTATACCTCATACCTTAATATGGTACTAAGTTGGACCATCTCTTTTTCCCCTTTCTTCTATATCTGTATGAAATATTTTGAATACATTAAACGAAAATATGTGTTATAAAAACTAGTGAATCAAATAAATAAACATATGTTCTATATATTATACTATAAATTATACTAACCATGTCAAGAGATTCATAGTATCTGGTAATTGTCCAAGTGGATATAAGAAATAATTTTTTTTTGAAATACATTAATTATCATCAACATCTAATGTTGCCTATAAAAGACCAAAAATAAATTAAACAAAAATTATACAAACTCAATCATATAATAATTTAGCATTAAAGAAAGAAAATATTAACCCAATATTATAAGGAGCTAATAATAGCACTCCAGTACTTATTACATGGAAATAATGTGCAATGTCATATGAGCGACTATTATTTTTAACAGCGAAAGATAAGGATGCATGCTACCAGTCTGATCTTTCAATTCTAACTCAAAGTATTACTATTTTATCATTCTGAACCTCCAAAGTCAACTCAATTCATACATAGTACAAACTTTTGACTATTCTAAAGTTAATAAACTAAATAATTTCAAGTCAATAAAAATATTAAGTACACATATTATAAAGTAACATAATACTAATTAGTTCATAGTAATATGGTTAAACTAACAAGCTATAATTACTATTAATATCCATTATCAAAACGATATAAAATAATCAAATAATATACATTATGAAGATTTAATTTTTAAAAGTAACTTTTTCGGATTAATTAAAATTAGTGAAGAAAAATACTTTAAATTGAGTAAAAATATTTTAATACTCTAAAATTGAGCCCAAAATTAGTTTACCCATTCAAATTGAAACCTAAATCAACAAAAAAAGAAACAAAATTATATACTCATCGAGAATTATAGTCGTTGATTGTACAAAAACGTAAATTTTTCTAGGACACAAACAATTACTAAATACTAACTAATCTTAAAAATTATAAATATATAAAGCTTATCCAAGTCGAATGAGTAATTTGAACCAAATGAGAGTGATTTTGGCGGTCAAAATCACTAGAATGAGGATAGCTCCACATGAGGAAGATGAAGTTAGGGGTGGTGGGCGAGCTCTCAACTGGGGAGAAGAAAGAGAATGAGAGTCGAGGTTATATAATTTTAAATGGCGGTTGTACTGGAATCACCATAAAAAATAAAATTCGAGCATTAACAGCGGTTCTGTTGTATCTATCGTTTAAGATCTAAAAGATTTTAAACTTTTAACGGCCGTTGTACCAGAACTGTTGAAAAATGTTATAATTTGAGCATTAGCAGCGGTTCTAATGCAACCGCCATTAAAGATTTAAAAAATTTTAAATTTTTTTTCAACAGTTGTACTGAAACTGTCGAGAAAAGTTAAAATTGATTATTAATAGCAGTTTTACTTCAACTACCGTTAATAATTTATCGTTAAAAGCCCTTTTTTTTTGTAGTGCATCATATATAATTGTGATTAAATTGTAAGATTTTTATAGTATGTGGATTTGAATCAATTGTATTATGTGGATACGATACCATTGCCAGAACTCTTTCGACGACAAGAATGAAGACAAAGGCTTTGATAATGTGGTTGATATTTTATTGTAAGTTAAAGCTAAAGTCATTTAATTATTGATGTGGGGTTGCCTTTCATCTAGAATTGAAAGAAGAAAAGAGCGAAAGTCACGAAGATAATAATGATTAACTTTGTAAAATCTTTTATATTATTTGGACTTGTGGGTATGATGAATTGATTGATTTGCTAGTGAAAATGAGAGATTTGCTCACTAAGTATTTTTCTGAAGACAAATTAAGTTAGATCCGATGAGAAAAGTCATTGATATTTTAGTTTCGCAGTCTAACAACAACTTTCTGCATTATAAAGTTTTCAAGCACAAAGTAATAAAGCCATTGATCGCTGTGGGGCTGTCTTATTTCAAAGAACACATTAATATTTATAAAATTATATACATTTGTATATATTCCATATATAAGTTTGTCGTTTTTTTCTTTTGGCTGAAATGTTAATTATCCTGGTAAGTTAGTTGACACATCTCATTTTGGACTATTATCAGGACACACTAGTTCATTGATTTTCCCTGACCATACAAGCATAAATTAGTATTTCATTATTTATGCCACATATATAGATATCTACTAATCAGTACAAAACATGTTAGTGAATTTAAACTCCATATGAAATGTGATTTCACATTTTGTTTTTCTTGGTCAGGGATTTCTTGGTCTTAGTGGCGCAATACTTGTTCAGTTCTATGACACAATATGCAGAGACAAGCCGAGCAGTTTCCTACTTGTGCTTGCCCTTTTTCCCACGTTGATATCCGTCTTGCTCATGTCACTAGTGAGAATCCACGAAACAAATACACGAGATGACAATAAGTATCTGAATGCTTTCTCTTTGGTTGCTTTGATAATTGCTGCCTATCTCACCATAATAATACTCTTGGAGAACATCTTAACTTTATCAACATGGTCACGTATATCTACTTTTCTGCTACTTCTCCTTCTACTAGCCTCTCCCCTTGGAATAGCAATCAAAGCTCAGTATGAGGACTTAAAAGGAGCCCCCGAGGCCGAAACATCTTCGAATATTGAGAGTAATCCACTATTGGACAACTCTAATTACCCTTCAACATCCTCAAAATTTCCAGCTCAAGAAAATCCTTTCGAATATGAAGAACTTCCTACTTCGGACCGGGGTCAAGTAAAACTACTCAAGTCTGATGACACTATGCTGCTAGATGAAGAAGTAGACATGAATCTCTTGCAAGCCATGGGTACCATCAACTTCTGGTTGTTGTTTTTTGCTATGTTTTGTGGAATGGGCTCAGGTTTGGCCACCATAAACAACATGAATCAATTGGGGCATTCTCTTGGTTATACAACATTAGAGATAACTTCTTTTGTTTCTCTATGGAGTATATGGAATTTTCTTGGTCGTCTCGGAGCAGGGTACTTATCTGATTTTTTTCTACACACCAGAGGATGGGCAAGGCCATTATTCATTGCAATCACTCTAGGAAGTATGACTATTGGCCACATTATCATTGCCTCTGGTTTTTCGGAAAATTTATACGTAGGTTCGATTTTGGTGGGCATTTGTTATGGTTCTCAATGGTCACTAATGCCTACGATCAGTAAAGAAATATTTGGTATAAGACACATGGGTACCATCTTCAATACTATTTCTATGGCTAGTCCAATTGGATCTTACATATTTTCTGTGAGAGTGATTGGGTATATTTATGACAAAGAAGCTTCTGGAAACACTTGCATCGGCACTCACTGCTTCATGACATCTTTTTTCATCATGGCAGCTGTTGATTGTTTTGGGTGTTTGGTAGCTATTACATTGTTTTTTCGAACTAGGAGATTCTATCAGTTGGTTGTGCTCAAAAGATTACGCTACTCTTGATCAAAACAATGAAACATTGGATATATTATAAGTACCTTGTGGTGTACAAGATAATAAAGTTATAATGGCAGAGGAAGTGATATGAATTCCAGGCCCCCTGCAGGTGAATATTATTCAAATTTTTACTTCATGGTGGTCATTCTATGTAATCCGTTATGTGTAGTGCGTTTATTGATATTATTATTGGAGGTCTTTCGACGAACTTATTGATGGTCAAGTTACACTGTACTACTCAAGAGAGAAAATTCCACTGTTTCTTATCTTTTGTGCTATGTCAATGTTGAATATGGATATTTATGTCGATATTAAAAGCGACATTTTCTGATGGAAAATATTTATTAGTTACACTGTCTAGTTGCAAAGATAGTAAAGCATGTTAATTTCAAGTTGTGAATTTTTTTTTTTTTTTTTTTTTCAAGTTCGGCTGTTGGTTAGTTTATATTTATGAACCTGATTAAGACATTAACATTCTACTTTTCGCTCTTAACTCCCCCAACCCCCAAGAAAGAAAAAAAAATAATGGCCCGTTTGTTTCAACCATTTCATTCTATTAGAATGGAAAATCCATTTGAATGTGTGTTTGTTTAAACAATTCAGTTTTTCTATTTAAATGATCTTTTAGAATGTGTATGGGGCCGTTTGGTTCACCCATTCCATTCCATTGGAATGGAAAATCCATTTGAATGGGTGTTTGTTTCAACAACTCTAAATTTTCCATTCAAATGGTCTTTTGGAATGAGTGTTTGTTTCAACAATTTAGTTTTTCCATTCAAATGGTTCATCAGTCACATCAACTATTTGAATGGATTTTTGTGTCTTGGATGAGAATGGAGGGGGAGAGGTGTTTTTGAATGGTCTATTCCAATACTCCCATTCTAATTATAACCCATTCCACTATTTTTTCCATTCAAATGTCTTCTATTCCAATTATAACCCATTCCACAATTTCCATTCAAATACACACATTCAAATAGGCGAATCAAACGGGGCCTATTTGTTTCAACAATTCAGTTTTTCCATTCAAATGGTCCATCCAAAAAGTTAACCATTGGAATGGTTTTTTTGTGTCTTGAATGAGAATGGAGGGGAGGAGGTATTTTTGAATGGTCCATTCCAATGCTCCTATTCTAATTACAACACATTCCACTATTTTTTCCATTCAAATGTCTCTCATTCCAATTATAACCCATTCTACAATTTTCATTCAAATACACACATTCAAATAGACGAACTAAACGGGTTGTTTGCCAGTTTTTTTTTCCATCTTAGTAGATGATTTTGCTATTGTGCTATCTCTTTTTTTGCGATTTTTTCATTTAAAACAAAAAAACCTGAGAGCTAATAGCTTATTAATTAATTCATAAATAAGCCATATATATTTATTGTGAATATGAATTATTAGAAGTGTTCCACTAGCTAGCAGTTTCAGCCTTTTACTTTTCTTTTCTTTTCTTTTTTTTTTTCCCTTAGTTTAGAGGTAATCCGCATAAGTTTGTTTCAACCATTCCATTCTATTGGAATGAAAAATCCATTTAAATGGATATTTGTTTCAACAACTCCAATTTTTCCATTCAAATGGTCTTTTGGAACGGGTGTTTGTTTCAACAATTCAGTTTTTCTATTCAAATAGTTCATCAGTCACATCAATCATTGAAATGAGTCTTTTGTGTCTTAGATGAGAATGGAGGGAATGAGGTATTTTTGAATGGTCTATTCCAATGCTCCCATACTAATTACCACCCATTCCAATATTTTTCCTCAAATGTCTCACATTCCAATTATAACTCATTCTATAATTTCTATTTAAATACACCTTTTCGAATGGGTAAACCAAACGGAGCCAAGATCTTTTCAAGGAAACTTATTTATGTATTTTCTTTGGAAGGAAATTTATATTGTTATTAGAAGTACTTTAAGTGTTATCCAAAAAATAGAAGGTACTTTTAAGTGAAACTTATTTATATTATTATTAGAAGGTACTTTGAGTGTTACCTAAAATACAGAAGGTACTTTTGAGTGTTATTAATAAAATAAGAGTTACTATAAATATTTTGACGAGCCAAGATGACTTAATGTGGGATATATTTCGTTATAAAAATGTACAATTAATCAAAACGAGAAGAATGTTTTGTTATATATATTGAAAAATAAAAAACAATCGGGTGGTAATAACAATTGGCAAAAAATTCCTAAGAGCGATCGAAGTGACAAGGCGCTCTATCTTAAGGCCTTCTCTCACTTAGGGAGGGTGAGATCAAGAGTTCGAATCCCGACATCGCCCTTCGGAGCCCAACCGAATCCGAGTGGCTCTGGGAAGTGACCAACCACCGAGATCTCATCCGCCCTTTTAATTACTTAAAAAAAAAAATCCGCCCTTTTAATTACCAAAAAAAAAAATAACAATTGGCGAAAGACAAAAAAAAAAAAAAAAATCTTATTAAGACATTCGACATTCTATTTTTTGCTCCCTAACTTGGTGCAAAAAATCTAAACCAAGCTAGCTCTTTCTTTTTGACGTAATCTTAATTCTTAGTAGATATATTTGCTATTGTATCTCTTTCGTGATTTCAATTGAAGATTTACTTTCATATTTTTTAGGATAATGCTTGAGGTACCAATTTTTTTACTAAATTTTTAATATCAATATATGTGGCATGTGATTTGTCACCATTTAATTGGTGATAATATTTAATCTATTTGTGGTAAGTTTTAATACACCAATTAGATGGTGATAACTTACATGTCATATGTGTTGGTATAAAAAATTTGGTACAAAAGTTGGGATATGTAGTGTTATCCTATTTTTAATTAAAAAAAGAAAGTTAATAGCTTATTAATTCATAAATAAAGGAAAATAATATATAAATACATATTAGATTGGAAACTTCTATAGGTTAAAAAAATACTTATTGGATTGGGAAATATATATATATATATATATATATGGGCACCAATCTAGTAGGTATTTTTTTTTTTTTACCTATCCATAGGTATTAATTTGGCCAATGAAAATTTTTGTTGCACATTTTTTTATATTAAAAAGTAGGAGAGAGAAAAAGCATTAATGATGCACGTCTTTTCATGCACCTTATTTTAGCCGTTAGATCATTGTTAGATGATGATCCAACGGCTAGAAAAAAAATACCTACACATAGGTAAAAAAAAAAAATACCTACCGGATTGGCAACCTATATATATATATATATGGAGGAGGTTTCAATGGTTACGTCTCCATGAGTAACCATCATTAAAATACGTGTAATAATAAATTTATTATTTAAATTAGGGTATTATTAAGTTGATTTTCTCAAAAAGTTTTATAATATCAATGCCAATTAATTACAATAAATTTTGTGCCCAACTACCAATGTAATTAAAACCGTAAGATTTTCATCCAACGGCTAAAAAAACAGTAAACATCGATGAGTAAATATAGCAGTAATCATTGAAACCTCACCCATATATATGTTGTGGATAATAATTAGAGGTGTTCAACTATCAGTTTCAGTCTCATTAGTTATTTTAGTTTATGAACGGTTTTTTTATTCGGTGGATAATGTTTTCTGTTTTTTTTTTTTTTTGTGTAATAATGCTGTTGGAAGGGATTTGAGTGTCATGTAGAATAAAGCATTATTTGCCTTAAATTGTCGCATCAAGTTTTTCAATTGTTATTTTCAAGAAATCTAAAATTAATCAGAAATACAGGAAGAATATTTTAGTTATATTATAAAACCATCACGTATGAAACACATTTATTTTAAAAAAAATATCCAACTAATAAAAAACAAGAAGCGTTTTTAGTTAATTGGAACAAAATCGATTGCGTGATACTGACAAAAAGGAGAATGTATTATAAAAAACATGTCCAAATCCAACAAACAAAAAAAAGACTTTTTATTACCAAAACCTCTTAAATTCGGAATAATTTAATAAAATTAATCTGAACTCAATTTTTTAAAACAAAACTCCCTGAAATCCCTTAATATTAGAGCAAAACACATGAAGTCCTCTAATATTAGTTTTGTTAGAAAAAAAATGTTTATGTTAGTTTTTTTTTACTGTTAAGTCCTTATTCTCTTATTTATGATTTTTAAGCCCTCAATACTATTTTCAAGTTAATCCCTTTTAATATTTTCTATCCAAAATTACTGTCAATTAGTACTTACCCAAAAAGTGCTCATCTCAGCAGTGATAAAATTAGAAATAAAGGGAAATTATTATTTTAAAAAAAAGAATTGGAGAAAATAAAAAATAAAAATAAAATAAAAAAAAGAATACTGAGGACCTAAAAGCCATAAATAGAAAATAAAGACTTAACAGTAAAAAAAAACTAACATAAACATTCTTTTTTTCTAACAAAACTAATATTAGGGGACTTCAGTGAGTTTTGCTCTAATATTAGGGGACTTCAGGGGGTTTTGTTCAAAAAAATTAAGTTCAAGATTAATTTTACTAAATTGTTCCGAATTCAGGGGGATTTTACTCTAAAAAAATTGAGTTAGAGTTAATTTTACTGAATTATTCTGAATTCAGAGGGTTTTGATAATAAAAAGTCAAAAAAAAAAGGGCAAGAAAGTTCAGAAATGGAGGAGAGAAAGAAAAGGGGTCCGAGTCTCACGAGCAACAAGAAGTGGGTGGCAACAGGGGCAAGCATATTGGTCTAGTGTGTGTTTGTGGTGCATCGTACACCTTCAGCATATACTCTTCGGCCCTCGAGTCCAGCCAAGGCTAGGACCAATCCACTCTCGACACGGTTTCTGTGTTCAACGACATTGGCGCGGGAGCCAGTCTCCTATACGACGCCATAATCTCCAAATGACGTCGCTCGCCCGTTCTGGGGAAGTGGAGTGGGCCTTGTGTGGTCCACGAGGCTGGGGCCGTACAAGGCTTCATGGGCTACTTCTTCATGTAGGCCGCGGTTACTGGACTGATTGACTGGCCCCCGGTTATGGGCATGTGTCTGTTTATATTCTTGGGCGCCCACGCACAGGCTTTCTTTGACACCACCAACGTGGTTAGTAGGGTCCACAACTTCTCTGATTATAGTGGCACCATCGTCGGCATCATGAAGGTAGCTAAACGTTACTTTCTTAATGGAAATAATTCATCCTTAATTGAAATCCTTTTTGTTTTGTTTTGTTTTTTTTTTTTGAATGATGTTAAAATTTATTTAAAAGTAAAATTTTTTTGTTAAATTTAACTACTACAAAGAATGTCTATGTACTTTTAATTACTAAAATATTGTTGTGCTTATGTTTATGTAAATCTTTTTAGGTCCCTTTCAAAAAAAAAAAAAAATCTTTTTAGGTCATGGTGTGTCACTGTAATTTTTTATACAAGTCTAAGGTAATTAGTAATTAGTAATTTTTCAAATTCAAATTCAAATTTCCAAAAGAGGGTTGAAATCTTCCAATGGGAAGTGTATTTCAAATTAGACTTCTTTCAATATTAAAAGTTTATAATTTGATCTTGTATTTCAATGTAGATTTCTTTTATTTTTAAAAGTTTTTTTATTGTTTAATCTTGTATGTCAATCTAGACAATTATTTAGTTACCAAAACTTCATAGTGCTATTATTCATTTACTTGGATATAATATCTTTTTATTTAATGCTCTTCCATTTAAAAAAAAATGTTACGAAAAATTTCATTAAAAAGCACATTAAGACTAGTTTCAGCTAAGTATTCATCATTTGATCAATTAAATTACGAGATACACAAATAATATATATGCATGCATGTATATGCATGTATGAACACGAGGTACGCATGCATTGTTACAACTTTTTTTTTTTTTTTCCTAGAAGGAAAAAAAGAAAGTATTCCTAACAAGCGGATGAGATGGTTGTAAATGCAAGTGCAACTACAAAGGTGAACCTAAATCATACGTACTACAAAGGTGAACCTAAATCATACGTGTCTTTTTCTTTACTTACCCAATCAGATTTTACATGTTACATTTATTATGCTAACTTAAAAATAAAAGCATTTTCAAAAATTGTTTATATATATATATATAAACAACTATTTGATGTATTAAAAAAATAATTGGGTAAACAAAAATAAAAAGAAAAGATTGTTGTTGATATAGGTGTGGCTGACAACCAACTTGGGTATTTATAGGTAACTCTGTGTCCTCAATCATTCCCAACTTGGATATTTATAGGCAACATAGGTGTGGCTGACACCCTAGCTACTAGGACTACTAAACCCACGTTCTAAGAGTTGGAACATGTTTAAAACACCAAAAGATGCCATCTGGCTCGAGGTTGTGCGGGGCATTTTGAGAATTGCCCGGAGGAATTGAAACTGGCCACGTTCTGCCTATCTGCCGCACGCGCATTGCGTATAGTGTGGCTAAGTGGTGCGCACATTTGGCGCGCGCACGCCCATCGTGCATCAGTGGTGCACGCGCTTCTCGCGTGCACGTGCACCACGTCCACTACACTCGGCCACTTCCCGCAATCGTCTCGCCAACTCCCTTGTGGTTCCCATGGAACTCAGTCGTGGATGCCCAGCCACCCATGTCGGTCAGTCGTGGCCATGTCTTGCTTTTCTCAGCCACTCGCCAAGCCAGGTGCCAAGGCATTCCGCAATTCTCGCAACCTTGTCCGAACGCCCGCCCAAGCGCTCGGTTGTCTCGCGTCTTGTCCAAGTGCCCCGCCCAAGCACCCAGATGTCTCGCGCACGTTGATGCGTGCTGATCCAACACGCGCGTACACAAGTGTTATGCACTGTCCCATCCCTACGTGCGCGCATTGCTTCGGCTATGTGCGTGCGCCACTATGCGTGCATGCTCCATCTGCATGCGCACCTTGCAGCGTGCACTTACCCTTATAAATCCAAACGTGCGGCCCACACATGTGAGTCACCCCCATGTGTTTGTCTTAGTGTTCTACCTATTTGTGTGCTTCCCCTAGCACACCTACCTTTCATGTTGGGTACTGCCTATGCCATGCCGTGGCTTGTAACTAACCAGCCTTACCAGGGACGGAGCTAGGATTGAAAGTTAGTGGGGGCATGATTTAATTAAGAACAAAAGTTTAAAACAAGATAATAAAATTAAATATATGTAAAATATCATAATTATACTCATACATTACAATTTTTCCTTGCGGATTTTCATATTTTGAAAATGCTGCAAAATGATCTCATTATCAATACTATCAAATACATCTTTTTCAATATACGTGACCAAACTATCATTCATCCATTGATCTCCAATTCGATTGCGCAATCGATTCTTGACAATATTCATAGCAGAGAATACTCTTTCGACAGTAGCAGTAGCAACTGGAAGAAGCAATGCCAAAGTCACAAGCATATAAACTAATGGATATACCTTGTCTTTTTTTGTAACAACCAACTTCTGTGCAAGATCACTAAGGCCTTTTAATCCTATGAACTCTCTGCTAGAGCGCATATCTATAATATAAGTTTCAAGTTGATCATCAAGTGCCATTTGCTCAAATGTTGAAAAATCTTCTTGATAATATTCAGCAAAGCGAATTATCTTCTTCTTGTCAAAAGCATTGAAAGAATCATTCGGGCATAAACATGCTACACAATGCAATAAACTCGGTATTTATTTCAGAGAAACGGTCATTTAACTCTTGAAGTTGCATATCTATGACAGCATAGAATAAATCTACACGAAAATGATGCAAATTTGTTATTTCTTGAGTCTTACGCCGTGAGCGACCTCGACACATAAACCTATCATCCATGTTGGGAACATCAATATCATGCTTCTGACAAAAAGTATAGACTTGTTCTAAAAAATAATCCCACCCATCGTCTCTCATTACTTGGAGTCGTTGTTTACATATTTTCACCAAGTTCATGGCATTTACAATATCTTGATCTTTCCTTTGCAATGCCTTTGACAATTCATTTGTAACTCCTAAGATGGTTCTCATCAGATGTAGACTAAAGGCAAATTCAAAAGATTGTATCAACTCTAATAAATTATTTGCTTCACATCTTTGTTCAGAACTTGATCCATCATCAACAATCATATCAAGGACATCAATTATGGGTGAAAACATGGTAATCAAGCTTATCAAAGTACTATAGTGAGAACCCCAACGTGGATCACCAGGACGTTTAAGAGTAGTATTTTGATTAAGGCCCCGTCCACTTGAAACTTCACCATTTTTAATTGCTTCATCAATAATTTTTGCTTGTTTCTCTTGAAGAAGATCACAACGTTTAGACGATGCTCCAACAATATTCACCACACTAGCAACCAAACTAAAGAATGATGCAATTTGGATATGTTTTTTAGCCACAGCTACAAGAGCTAACTGAAGTTGATGAGCAAAACAATGAATGTAATAAGCACATGGGTTCTCTTTCAAAATAAGTGTTTTAAGACCATTAAACTCGCCTTGCATATTACTAGCTCCATCATAACCTTGTCCTCTCAGTCTAGATACACTTAAATTATGTCTAGAGAATAATTCATTAATTGCAGTCTTGAGTGAAAGAGTTGTGGTATTAGGAACATGTACAATACCTATGAAACGCTCAATCACATGTCCATTATTATTCACATAACGCAAAACAACAGACATTTGCTCCTTAATTGATACGTCACGTGATTCATCAACTAGAATAGAAAACAACGCATCTCTAATATCTTTGATAATAACATTGATCGTTTCAACAGCAGAAGCATGTACAATTTCTTTCTGAATATCAGGTGATGTTAACTTGAGATTATCAGGAGTATTTTTCAAAGTAACATCCTTAATCTCATCATTATGATCAGCTAGAAATTTCAAGAGTTCAAGAAAGTTACCTTGGTTTTTTGAATCTTCAGACTCATCACGACCACGAAATGCAAGTCCTTGTCGCAAAAGAAATCGAACACAAGCCGTTGATGCACTCAAACAAATTCGATACTTATTTCGCATTTGTTTTGATTGCTTGAGAAGAAGTGTCTGAATATGTTGCTCTTGATTCATTAAAGCTTCACATTTATTTCGAGCTTCATTCTGTGCACTATTGGGACCTCCAACATGGATTTGAAGTCTTTCTTTCTTTTTCCAATTTGAGAATCCTTCACTAACAAAAGAGTCACCACCTCCTTGATCTCCATTATTTGGTCTAAAAAGATAGCAACATAAGCAAAATATAGCATCTTTTTCTGTACTATATTCTAACCAATTACCATACTCATTAAACCAAGAAGGATTGAATCGTCTCGATATTTCTCCAAATTTTCTACTTGGAAAATTATGACTTCGAGGTTGACAAGGACCTCTTTGCAAATATGCTCTTCGAACTTGATCCCGAATGTTAACATTATAATTCATAATTGGTATTCTAAGTCCAGGATCTGAAGGAAGTTGTGCAACATCAAGTTCTACACTACATGATTTCTCTCCATCATTATTTTCTTCAATAGAAAATGTGGATTTTCTTTTGAAATATCTCTCCATGACTGTTTCACATAGAAATCAACAAGTAAAAAATTTAAGAAATGATTCCAATTGACACTTTTAGATTACATAAAAAATAAATTATTAACTTGGCTATCATTCATAACTAATAGAAAATTAAAAATTAAAAATAATAAATATACAAGTGATATAATCTATCTACTAATAACACCACCACCATCAACAACAACAACAATTAATTTTTTGAAACTTTAGTATCTAACAAGTAACAAATAATATTATAAAAAGTTACATATAGGTTTCTAGCAAAAAAAAAAAAAAAAAAGAGTTACAAATGGGGTAATTTATTGTTCAATTTTCAAATTGGGTGATTTTGAAAACCCTAATTTTCATATTCATACTTTGAATTCCACCAAATAAAATAAATTATAATTCTATTTAATAAGAAATGATGAAAAAAATTACATTACCTAAGGAATTAAATGATCTGCTTCTCCTCTCCTCTTTAATGTACTCTCTTTTTCCCTTGGCCTTGGGCCCTTCGTAGCTCAAGCTCTGCAACTTTTTCTTTCAGTTTTTTGGCTTTTGCCACAATTTTGGCCGTCGTTGTCCTTCTCCTTCTCTCCCTCTCTCTCTCTCTTTTCCCTCTCTTATATCTTTTTAGCTAGTCAGACCTTTCTTATATATAGCTATTATTGTCTTGGACGAAAATGAAGTCTTCAAAGAGAATGGGCTGATTTACATTAAAAGGAATGGGCTGATTTGCATTAAAAGGAATAGACTGATTTGGATATTAAAAAGAATGAGTTTAAAGTTTAAAAATGGGCTTTGGAGACTTAAAAGTGAGAAAAACTAAGCTCGTTATAGTTTTATGTAACTAAGAATTATAAAAATAACATTTGTTTATATAATACAATTAATATATATGTATAAAAAAAAAATTTATAAAATTTCAGTAGGGGCAATTGCCCCCACTCGCCCCTTAGGGGCTCCGTCCTTGAGCCTTACCATGCCCCGCCTAAGGCATGGTCGTGTTATGGCCCGTGCCAGCCTACACACGGCCATCATATGAGTTTACAAGGGTCTACAAACCCATCCCCGCCGGATGAATCCGACGTCCCCGTCGGGAGGGTTTCTAAATATACCTTCACCTTGTCCTTATACTCCCACAAAGTCACATCATGTTCCCAAGTAGCGTCAGCCTCACTACTGCTTTCCCATTGAACCAAGTAATTCGTTCTTCGGTTCTTCCGGCTTGCCCCCATAGTTCGGTGATCAAGAATTTTTGCCAGTTTCTTCTTAAACACCTTTCTCATAACTGGTGGAACTCTTTTTTATTGTTGTCGCTCAGTATCCTTGTGGTAAGGCTTGAGGAAGCTTACATAAAAAGTGGGATGAATTTTCATTCTTTCCAGCAATGCTAGCCGCTATGCTACGTTGCCGACCTTCTTTATTGCCTCAAATGGCCTGTCGAATTTCTGGACAAAGCCTTTGTGGTACCGCTTGTGTTCACTTTCTTTCAGATTTGTGGTGTTAGTTTGAGCAACACCTTGTCCCCTACCTGGAATTCAAGAGGCCACCGATCTTGGTCAGCATACTTCTTCATCCGCTGCTGTGCTTTAGCCAAGCTATCCCTCGCTTGCTCGATTAGATCTTGCTTCTCCATAACAAAATAGTAGGCAGCAGGGCACACACCTTGGTACTTTTATTTAGCTATCTCCAAGGGTGTCAGGGGTTGATGCCCGAATGCTAGCTCGGATGGGCTCATCCCTGTTAATGAAGACTTGTGTATATTGTAGTATAACTGGGCAACATCAAGCAAACCTACCCAATCCTTTTGACTTGCGCACACATAATGTCGCAAGTATTCTTCCACCAAGGCATTGATCCGCTCCATTTAGCTATCGGTTTGCGGATGGTTTACTGTGGAAAACTTTAATTCTAAACCCATGAGTTTGAAGAGCTAAGTCCAGAATTTATCGGTAAACTGCGCGTTCCGGTCGCTAACTATATCCCATGGCACTCCAAACACCTTCACCACATGTCTAAAGAATAGATCAGTATCTACATCTGCTGGGCAAGAATGAGGTGCAGCAATGAATACTGTGTACTTGGAGAACCGATCAACAATCACCATAATTAATTGCTTGTCATCAACTGTAGGAAAGCCAACAATGAAGTCCATGGAAATGGATTCCCATGGTCGTTCTGGAATGGGGAAGGGTTGAAAAAGACTGACTTGTTTCTTCCTCTCGGTCTTGTCTAGTTGGCAGACTAGACATGTACGGACATAAAGTTCAACATCCTCCTCTATCTTGGGCTAGAAATAATGTCTTGTTAATAAGGCAAGCATCCGTTCCATTCCTGGATGGCCAACCCATTGAGGGTCATGGGTCTCTTTTAACAATTGTTGTCTAAGTTCCCCATCCTTAGGGATATATAACTTGCCACCCCTCGCATGTAGCAAATTGTCCTCGACCCAATATTTGCGGATTTCACCATCAAGGACCTGCTGCCTCAACTTGCAGTTGGTCTTATCCCCTTGAGCTTGTTGCTTGATTTTATCAAGAAAGATTGATTCCACCATAATAAGGAAAGCAATAAAGGATTGTACCTCTTTTCGACTTAGAGCATCAACCACCTTGTTCTCTTTACCTGGCCGATGAAGCCAAGTGAAATCGAACTCAACAAGGAATTCCTGCTACCTTGCTTGTTTTGGGGAGAGCTTCATTTGCATCTTAAAGTAGGTGTTGGCAACTTTGTCAGGATTTTTCGAAATTATTAAAAGAAAGGGGTTCTTATAAAAATCCAGGCCCATTCAGAAAAATTGACAAATCCGAGATGGGTTGGAATTTTTAAAACATTCCAGATTTATTTACAAAAATACTATTTTTTTTAAAGATTTTTATAAAAATATGTCTTTAAAATTTGGTATTTTTCAACAGTACTTAAGACAACTAACCAAGTTACATGGGTTAACCAAAAGTTAATTGAGGTAACTAATCTTATTATCTCAATTAACTTGACTAATTATCGTAATTATCTCATCAATTAGTATAAAGTGATTTTTTTAAAAATATTTTTAAAAATTAAAATTTTATAAATTATTTTAAAATTTTTCATTTTTTTTTTTGAAAAACCGAAATTTTTTAACTTATAAAAAACTTTACTATATAAATTCAAAATTTTCGGCATTAGGCCCTACAGGCATCAAAACATTGTTAGTGATTACTTTCTTAGTTCTTCAAAAAGTAATAAGGATTTAAAAACATTAATTTTTCAACTGAACTATTATAATCTTCACTCCATTAGGCAAACTAAACTAATACTTCTCATTTCATATGGTTAGGAATATTTAAAAAGTTTTCACTTGCCCACTTGAATCACTAGAATTGTCGATCTATTATTCACTCTACATTGAAACTATTTATTTCATATGGTTACGAAGATTTTCAACTTTGTACCCCGAACTGGGTTTGTTTGTTGGTTCATATCCAATGTAATAGAGAAATTTAGGTGGATGACCAAAATTTTAAATTTGATTAAGTAAATGTCTATTTTTAAAATTTTGTAGCTAAATGTCAAGGTATATATATTTTTGCACTTAGTAGATAGATAGGTGAAAAATTATTTATTTTCTTGATCCACACTTAAAAAAAAAAAACGGTAATGTAGTTGTATACTAATTATTTACATGAAACATAATATTTTTTTAAGATAAATTGATTCAATAATAGTGGTAAACAGAGCCACCATTTTTTCTCTCCCCGCACCTTTTAGATCCCTTTTAAAATTTTACAATTTTTAGATTTTCTTTTGCCACACCTCTTAAATTTTATTAATACCAAAATTATCCATTATGAAATTATTTAAAAGAACTTTTCACACCTATCTAATAATATCTTGCTCGTTATTTATAAACCCATATTTTACCTTATCCATGTTTCAGTTTTCTTCTCCTTCAGGATCGAATAATGCATAGTCTCCTCGCAAACAATTTTTTCACATATCAGAGTAATTATTGCTACAACAAAATTTATATTATAAAATATAAATAAATATGAACGTTTGAAATTGTTTATTTTATGATCTAAAATTGTATAGTTATTCCTCAAAAACGAAATTACAACTATTTTACTATAAAAGAATTACAAACCTATATCTTAAAGAACGAAACTGATCTTTCCAAATTTTTTTAAAAAATTTTAACTAAAGAAAAATATTTTTTTTATAAGACGTCCATTAGATTTATAAAATAAAATAGTAAAGATAAATATTACGGAAATCGAAAAGAAAGCATTATTAGTAAATGTATGCTAAGCTTTATATTGTTTTTCTTTTTTATTTCAAGGATCTAAGTTTCAATGGGTTATGTTTTTTTCCCCCTTGATCAATAAAACTTGAGAGATAAAGGACAACTAAAAAGAGCATATAACGAGGAATAAAAATCTAGAAAGACAGGAAATACTTGCACAAAAGAGAAGAAAAAAGTGAAAACCAATTTAATCATTTTACAGTTAAATAATATAATTTTTACGTGCAACTTATAACTAAATTGAATTGAATTATATAATATTTGTGTGAATGTTTTATTAGGTATGTTTTGAGAATGTATGCAAAGAAATAATAATTAAATATTTAACACTATCTTTGTCCATTAATGTCATTTTATATGAGGATATTTATGTAAAGTAAACATTAAATAAAAGAAGGTGTGAGAAGAGAAATAATAGGGATGACGATAGAACCACTCATCTGTTATTTACTAATATGTAGTAAATCATTTGTTTGCTTGATTCGCTCAAAATAAAAATTATAATTTATTGGTATATAGATTATTTACATGATATACAAAATTTTCTTGAGATAAATTAATTAATAATGTTGGTAAAATCAGTGATTTATGCGGAGAAAATAATTAGTTAATTATTATCATATCAACGGTTTACTTGAGTTACATTATAATTTTGAACAAAAAGAAATAAAAATTGTGGTAAATAAATAATATGTTTACTTTAAAAAAATGTCAACAATATGAAAAATATTGGTATATACTATATAGTAATCTTCGGTGGTATGTCAGTGATTTATTTGGAAAAAAAAAAAAAAGATGTCAATCAATTTAACGACGTTTGTATATCAATAATTTACATGAAAGAATGGATTTGTTTAACAATTGAATTATGTTGTATATGGTCGATTTACTAAGAAAGTTTAACCATTTAGTAACAATCTATATTCTACTAAAAAAATATCAAACTAGTGGCTTGTTTGGTTACCACTTATTTAAATAGTTTTTTTTTTGTTTTTTAATAAAAATTGTGAAAATACTTTTCAAAAATATATTTGGTAAATCCAATTTTTTTTTTTAATTTGAAAACAAAATTTTTAAAATTTTGAAAAAAAAAATCGTTTCTTTCAAAATTTTTTAAAACAATTTTAAGAAAGGCTAGTATCAAAAGTTAAACATATTTAGACTCATATCACCGTTTCCTTCAATATTTTTTCTTTCATCACTATTTTTCTTCTCACAATCTGTCCCGTCCCTTATAAAAGTCTTATTTTCAAAATTAAAATTTAAAAAGTGTTATTTTTTCAAAATAAAATTAAAAAAATGGTAAATCTTTTCAAAACTTTTTTCTAATTTATTTAGAAAAATATCACTTTTAAAAGTTTATTTATAAAAATACCACTTTAGAAATTTATCTTGATAAATACCATTTTTTCTATCTCTTCATTCTCTCTTCCCTTATTGCTCTCCCTTTTGACTTTCACTTTAAAAAGTGAAAAATAGTAGTTACCAAACATGTCTTTATTTTTTATTTTAGAAAAAGCCAAACACCTTTTTGTTTTTGAAAATCAAAAAACAAAATAAGAAAAAGTATATTTATTTTTGTGTTTAGAAAAAATAAAAGTGTTACCAAACAACACATGGATAATTTACCAGTAATTAATTCAGGAACCTATTATTTTCTTATAAATATACGACTCACAAACACTCATCCAAGTAACTTGGTATCCAAATGAGCTTGTGTCTATCATTTTTTTTTTTTTTCCAGATAGTATCACTTTTATACCTTCTATTTTGATACTTTATTCAATTTATACTTTGTGTTTTGGTCACTATTAATATTGACTCTGTTATAAATTTAAACCACGATACTAATTTAGAGTCATTAATTTAATAATATGATTTAATAAACTTATTCTCAAATCAGTTTTTATACCGTTTATTTTTAATTTTTTAAACAACATATTAGTAAATTAACAAAAGGTCAATATTGATAATAACCAAAACACAAAATATAACTTAAATAAAGTGTCAAAATACAAGATAAAAAAATAATAATATCTTTTTTTTCCCCTTCGAAAACACTCGGTGTTTTAGATATACTATGCCATAACCAAGCAAATATAATACGTCAATCAATCATTCAATTGTTATAACTTGAAATGATTGTTTTTTCTAGGTCGTTAAAAATTATGTGTTTTACTAATACATATACAAAAATTTAAAAAAATAAATGCAACAAAACAAATAATTAACATGGTCTAGTTATCTATATATACACAAAATGCAAAAATGCAAGAAATAAAACATTAGCGCCCATTCGAGTAGATGGGCAAAATGGTACGTTTTGAAAAAGTGGTAGTAACTATAAACAGTGCTAAGTTTAATTAGATGGCGCAAAAAAGTGGGTTGCGTTTAATTTTTCCCAATTAAATGATTTATTTGCTCCCTTTTTTTTTTAATGTTAAGTAAATAATGCTGCCATCCTCCTCTTAATTATCAAGTACGATAGATATCTGGGTGGAGATTTTCTATTTTCTTTTTTTGAAAATATGGACAGCCATAGCCCATAGGTGTCTTGGTGACATCTTACCTTTTTTTTTTTTTTCTCTGATGAAAAGAATGGTGACATGTACTTAAATACCTATGGTAACAGAAAGCCAAATTGAAATATATTTTTTTTCCTGCGATACTAACAATCTCCACCATCATTTAAACTGCAATAGCACTACTCATGATTATTTTTATATTTTCCTCTTGAACTATATAGAGTATCTTAACATGCCACTCAAATTATAAAAAAATTCAACTTTTTTCCCTTAACGCTGAAATTGTGACTCTGTGAGTTAAACAAAACTAAAAAATAGCACATGATATTTTTTCTACTTTCAATCCCAAATACTCATTTGAATTATCAAAAAATACAATAAAGTTATAGCATATGTCATTTTTCGTCTGTTTCAGTAGTTTGGCTTCGTGTATGGGTGTCGCCTTGTTTAGGATTTCTCCAGTATGTATTATAAATTGAAGCAGAGACTTGAGAGGAAGTGAGAAATGTCGAAAGACTTGGATCTTTTTCGTTCGTGAGTCATGTTTGTTTTTGGATGAGAGATCTACTAGGAGACTTGTGATGGAGAAGTGCGAGTACAGCTGCTTTAAAATTTATGTCATTTTTCATCTATTTTATCTTATATAATAACGATATAATAGTTTGAGTGACAAAATTATAACTAATTTTAAAAATTTGGAAGGGACTTACTAAGATATTCCACATAATTCGGATGATAAACACAATATAAACATAATTCAGATGCAAGATTGGGAAGATTTAAGAAGGTTTGATTTTACCTTTAAACCATGAAAGTCGTCAAACTACACTAATATTCTAATACTCTTTTTTTTTCCCCCTTTTTTCTTTTTTGAAAAAGAAAGATATCTAATGGGTGAGAATTTGACGGTGAAAAGTAATTTTTTTTTTTTTTAAAAAAAAAAGGCAAATTTAACAGAAAAGGAAACCTGGTTTGGAATTTGGGTACGGGGGGATACGTGTGAATCTAATAGAGTTTGAACAGGAAACTAGTTTTATGTTTATTTATTATTTATATATTAAAAACAAAAAGAGGGCTGGTTTCGGGTATCTAACGTCTCTATTATAAATAGAAGCAGAAACAGAGACTTGAGAGGAGGAAGCGAGAAGTGTCGAAGGGCTGGATCTTTTTGGTTGGTGAGTCATGTCTGGTTTGGATGAGAGATGTAGCTGCAAAAGAAGGAGACTTGTGGACGAGAGATCTTCTAGGTGCAAACGAAGGAGAGTTGCGATGGAGAGTGCGAGTGCAGCTGCTTCGAAATTCATGTCTCTGGCTAGAGACGATGTGCTCATTGAGATACTCCTTCGTCTCCCCCACGCCCGATTTGTAATCCAAGCTAGATCCGTCTGTAAGCGTTGGCTTTCTCTCCTTTCCGAGCCTTATTTCATTCGTAGATTCATTCAAATTCACGGTTTTAATTATGCCCACTCGATTATGTTCGTACCCTCTAATTGCGGGTATGAGCGAGAATATCACCTCTTTCCCCCCAAATCAAACCGTCTTCATGGAGGGGTTGGGGTTGGATCTGGATCTGGTGATTATCTCAATTTTTTCCCTAAGACTGTAGCTATAAAGGCCTCATGCCAAGATTTGGTACTGGTGTCTCCCTCTTTCCAAGATTACTCCATCTGCAATCCCCTCACCGGGCAGCGGGTTGCACTCCCTGAGGCTCCCCAAGGTGGCTATGAAAGATGTGGAATTTTGTGCGAGCCTAATCATAATAATTCTCATCCATTCCAATTCCGTTACAAGGTCTTGGTGATTGTTGATTTTTTCACTACACACTTTGAATATGTATTTGATGCTGCGGTTTTTTGTTCGGAGACCGGAAAGTGGAGCCGATCAACCTTATCTTGCCCGCGCACGTCGGCTCCCGAGTTTGATATTTGGAATGAGTTTGTTGCAAGCAGCAGCACTGGGACTCTTTATTCCTTGTTAAGTGGGGCTGAGGACGATGATATCAAAGGGTTTGCTGCATTCGATCTCTCCGATGGTGGTGTACGATTCCGGTTCTTTGACCTGCCCGCCGACTTTGACCGTGGCTGCCAGGCTTGTCTTGACCATGTGTGCTCTGGAGTGGTGAGGGGTCGGTTGCGGTTGTCGCAGTTGGTTAAGACTAATCAGGAGTTTGTTTTGAGAGTTTGGGAATTGAATCACAATAACAAGAAGAAGAAGGACCAAGAGTGGCTCTTGGTGCACAAGGTAAGGCTACAGACGGAGGAGACAGATAGGTTGTTTGTGGCTGCATTCCATCCATACAATGAGGATGTGATTTACATGTTCTGCGACCATTATGTTTACAAGTACAAGATTGGACAAGGAGAGTTTAAAATATTCGGCCAACTTCCTGATCAATACCCCAAGTCCATAGCAGATGAGCTTATGTTGTACTTGCGCAGCTACACTCTTGTGTATCCTTCGTGGCCTACTTCAATTCCTACGCTCCCCGCCAATTAAAAAGAGCAGATGAGAGCTGCTTATGAGATTGTTGTTTTGTTTTGTTTTTTTAAATGTTTAGAACAGTTTTTGGTACAATTTTGAATATATTCTAGTGATCGAATACAAATCCAATTAACTATGGATTACACTAACTTTGAATCTGCACATATTCTAGTGATCTCAAATACTTCTATTGGATTTGCTTGCTAGCTCTTACCAATTTCTATCTACTATATATTCGTTCACCTAAAGCCAAGTCACCATCTTCTCTGCATGTAAGTCCTCTCAGGCTCTTTCCCAAACTCTGAGGACCTATCAAGCTTTCCCATTACAGCATTCTTGAAACTAATGGCCTCTCCTGAACTTGAGAACACGATCACTGCATTCTAACCCCACTTAGACTATTCCTTGACTCCATCAATTCATCATGGGAAAGCCTCTTCTTCGGGCCCGGTTCCGGCCTCTGTTTCGGAGCATTATTAAGACCTCAATTTGGCCTTGAAAGACTGTATTCGCCATGTAATTTGGACAATTGCCCTATCCCCTGAAGAAGTTTTCGGCACAGACACTCTTGGCCGGAGTCGTAGGCGCATTAGACCCGGCTGAGTTCAAAAAACATCATTTTTTTGAATATAAACTTAGTATAAAATTAATATACTAACATTAACACTAAATAATTGATATATTGATATAAAATTAATAAAATAATAAGGAAAAATTGATATAATGATATAAATTTTACGTACAAATACAAATAAAATCAGACATTTGTTATAAATAATTTATGTATAAGGTTTCTAACACTTTTATCTATAAAAACTAAATAGAATTACAAAAATACGGACACTAGTTTTTGGAAAATTTTAATGTAAGAGGG
>JXTC01000059.1:477702-637538 GCA_002914845.1 Trema orientale | reverse complement strand
AAAAAAATCAGAATGCAAAGAAGTCATATAGTTACTATATGTGATGTACTTATTTTTGCTAAGAGGATTACGAGTAGTAACTAAGTGGGGAAAAAAAAGAAAAAGAAAAGTAATGTCTGATTTATCTAAAAAAATAAATGAAATATAAATTATTACTTCTAAAAAAATTATAGAAAAATTATGTTAGAATAACAAAGAAAAATAAAGAAAATAAAAAAAAAAGGAAAATGCAAAGTTAAAACTTAAAAGAAAAAAATGGTAAAACATTATAGATAAGTGCAATACCTGTGACTTGAACCTATGTCCCTAATGTGGAAACAAGTAGGAGCCATCACCAGGCCAAATGTTGCTTGGTTCAGTTATGAATGCCTTGTTCTTATAAATATCTGCTCGTTAAGATTAAACACTATATTTACAGAAATGCTACTGTTCTTTTTGAGCTGAAAGTTTTTACAAAAATGCCAAAACTTTGTCTGAGCGTAGGTCGTACATGAAACTAATTCTATGAGCTAGTTGTATAAATGGTATTATTTTTTATAACTTATGTATTTTTGTCCTAAACCCGAAAAACAAAGCCCACCGTATTCTTCCAATTTTTTTTTTTGGGCTTCATCCAAAATTTCTCACCCAAAGTACCAAAAATTGAAAAATTCCAGATGGGCCAAATTGTTTGAAAAATTCTGGATTGATTTAGAAAAATATAACGTTTTAATGTTTTTTAAAAGATAACACTTTTAATGATTATTTCGAAAAATACTACTTTTTCTTGAAAATTTGTATTTTTCAATGGTACTTGAGATAAGTAGTTGGGTTACTTGGGGTAACCAATCTAGTTGCATAAGGTAATTTGACAAGTTTCCTTAGATATTTTTCAAACAATTTAATAAAAAGTAGTATTTTATAAATACTTTTGAAAGTGGTATTGTTCTAATTATAATTTGGGATTTTTCAAACAATTTTAAAATTGGGAATTTTCAAATTGTTTTTGAAAATTACCGTAAAAAATCTAAAAATGTTGTACAGGCCTAATTTTCAATTATCTAGGGTTTTGGGCACTTATGCCTATTTTCAAGAAATATTACCAAATTTACGACCTTTCAAAAATAATAAAAATTCCGTACGACCTTTTTAGGACATTTTTCTAAATATTTTGGGAGCTAGAAAACACAGTAGTATTTTAGTAAATAAATCATCTTTTCTGTTATAGGAAACCACAAAGGTTTCTTGGAAACCAATTTGGTTTCCTATTAGCGGAATGTCCTGTACGTAAATAAATTACTGTGATTTCCTAGAAACTAATTTGGTTTCCTTTAGTAGAATGTCGTGTACGTAAGTAAATCACAAGAAACCACGAACATTTCCTGAAAACCATTGTGGTTTCCTTTTTGCAGAATGCCCTGTACTTAAATAAATCACAGAAAACCACAAAGGTTTCCTTTTAGCAAAATGCCACGTAACTAAGTTAATCACAGGAAACTACAAAGATTTCTTAGAAATCATTATAGTTTCCTTTAGCAGAATGTCATGTAACTAAGTAAATCATAGGAAACCTTTCTTGGAAACTATTGTGGTTTCTATTTTGCAAAATGCCCTGTAGCTAAATAAATCACAGGAAATTACGAAAGTTTCCTAGAAACCATTGTAATTCCTTTTTTAAATCACAGAAAACAATGAAAGTTTCCTGAAAATTATTGTAGTTTCTTTTTTGCATAATGCTCTTTGATTTGAGTGATTAATAAATCTTGATCCTTTTATACAAAAAAAAATCAAAAAACAAATTCTACTAAAATTCCCACTTTTGAATTCTCCAAGAACAATTAACACAAAAAATACAATTACATTCTCAGTTCATGAATTAAATATCTTTACAAGTACTACCTAGTCTATTTCGAGCATACAAGGAGTCCTTAGCCTAAATGTTGTGTTGTTGTCTCTAATTCAAAAAGAGTCTTTGGCCTTACTTCATGAATTTGTTCCCACTCGTCATAAGTGAGAGTCTTGACAGTGCCTTGACCCGTAGGAGCTTCCGCTCTTTGTCATTCAATCTTGTCTTATACTTTTGTATCATTATATTTTATACTGCTAACTTAAAAATATCAAGAACATTAAACTTCTATAAACCAAATATACCTAAGTCATGACAAGACAAACATGAAAAAGCCATATTTAACGGCAATCATAAAAGTAAGGTTTGCCAAACTTATTGCTATCATGCAAGTACACGTCCCTAAATTTATTAATTGATAAACATGAATACACATATAAGTTTCTTCACCCTTTATCCATTGCATATATATTTTCGCTAAAAAATTATAACGGTTATACTTCAATTATTAGAATTATCTGCTATTAAATATTTGACAAGTGATAAATTATCAAGATAATGCAACAACTGAGAAATCAATGATCTAATTTATATTAGCAGTGAAAATTTATAATATCAATGAGACTCTATGATTGAAATGAATCCCATTTTAGATCATCATTATTAATATGATATCAAATACCTTCAAAATATGACACCACACGCCACAAAAAAAAAATAAAAGACTAGTGGATAACAATATCATTAAGGCAATATATCAAACAGAAGCAAGGCATTATGAAAAGCATAGTTAAAAGAATGCAAAAAAGAACTAAATCACAGCGTTAGGAGAGTCTTTTTCAATAGTAATGGAGGTTTCTCTCGTTGCATTGGGAAAAATCTCAGGCGATTATCGTCACAAGAGAATGGAGGTTTGAATTCGGAGCCTTTTTCGGTTGATTGGATTGAAATAACCACTCCTAGCTTTTGGGCTTTGTTAAAAATCATGTTTATCTAAAATTTATTACTTACCTCAAGAACTCAAGAACTCGAAGAAAGTGGTCCTCGACCAAAGATTCGAGGCCATGGTTACAAAGGCCATGGACGTGAGCGACGAACTCCAAACTGACGGAAAGATCTCCGGCATCATGGAGAAGCATCTCAGTAGGACTCAATGATTTATTAGATGGTGTCGTGAGTGAGTATCCAAAATCTCCGAATTAAAAGCTAATTCTTCATTGCTACTACGAGAAAAGCTCTAGGCGCCGTGTAATCCCATTTCTAGAAAAACACCGTATGAAAATAAATAAAATCAGAAGTTCGTATTAATGGCAATATTTTATAAAAGTCAGTATTGGGTGTCATTTTCCCTTATCTATTTGGCAAATCACTCCTAGTCAGGTCCATACAGTAAGCCCACCGAAGCTCAATACGTTTCCCTCGTTAGCCCTTCTCTTCCCTCTTGCCTTTGGTTCATCACGCTCTCTCGAACACAATACAACCCGTCTCAACTTACCGTCTGTGCATAGCTCGCCGAGGTACGCCAAGGTCTATGTCATCTCTTTCATCTAAACATGAGTTTGACCCCTAAATAAGTTATGGGAGTGTTTTCTAAGTGTTATGGTTTTGCTTTTGCACTCACCTTATGCAGATCGGAGTCATGTTTCTATCGAGATTCTTTGGGAGAACACTCTTTGCTGCTAAATCAGAGACTTCGGCTTCTGCTGCTTCTTCTTCAGTTAGGACGGAGTATAATCCTTTTGCAGAGTTCTTCGAGGTCTATCGAAGCGTGGAGGATGACAAACATGTTGTCTATGGTACATGCCCTTTCTATTTTAACTGAACTCTGCTTAATTCACTTCATTAGCTTAGATATTTTCGAAAATGTTTTCATATCTCTAGATAATGAATTACCGCTGCATTTCCTTCTCATGCGCTGAGTACTATTGCTCATCCTCTTTTAGCTTCCGGCTTTCATAGGCTATGGGGTGTCCTTTCTGGACTAGTACCCCAGTAATGGCTCTATCAGATGCATCGGTGTGGACTTCAAATGGTAGTCCAAAGTCCGGTAAGCATAGCACAAGTTCCGAAGTTACTGCTTGTTTCACTTTCTCGAAGGCTTTTTGGCATTCGTCCGTCCACTCCCACTTTCTATCTTTCTTCAGCAAGTCAGTAAGTGGGCTTACTTTCTTTGAGTAGCCTTCGATGAATCTTTGGTAATAATTTGCTAGTTCAAGAAAGGACCATAGCTCCGTCATCTTTGTTGGGGCTATCCAATCAACAATTGCTTGGACTTTTCGCTCATCCATATGAATTTTCTCCTTGCTAACCCGATGCCCCAGATTCATAATTTATGTTCGACGGAACTCACATTTTTCTTTCTTGACATACAGGGAATTCTCCCTCAACTTGGAGAAAACCTGCTTCAGATGTTGTATATGCTCGTGCAATGATTCGCTGTACACCACAATGTCATCTAGATTGACCATAACAAAGTCATCTAGGAACTCATAGAGCACGTCATTCATCAGATTATAAAATGTGGCAGGGGCATTGATTAAACCGAAGGGTATAACAAGAAACTTATAAGAGCCATACCTTGTGACGCATGTCATCTTTGTCTCATCGCCTTCGGCAATACGTACCTGCCAGTATCTCGACCGCAGGTCTAATTTGGTGAAGTATGTTGCCCTCGATAACTGATCAAATAAATCCGCCACATTAGGAATAGGGTACTTGTTTTTGATTGTTACCTTATTCAGTGCTCTATAGTCAACACACATCCGAAGCGACCCATCTTACTTCTTTTGAAAAAGCACTGGCGCACTATAGAGTGCCTTTGAGGTTTGTAGATAACCCGCCTCCAGCAACTCATCTAGCTGCTTTCACAGCTCCGCCAACTCCATTGGCGCCATTCGATGAGGGGCACGAGTAGGAGGTCTTGCTCCAGGTTCTAGCTCGATCTTATGATCGATATTCCATCTCGGTGGCAACCTTTTGGGTAACTCAGCTGGCATAACGTTGCTGAACTCCTCAAGTACCGCAGTGACTTCGTCAGAGACATCAACAACTTTATCTGCTTTGATTTCTACCAGGGCAGCAACCATCGTAACTTTCCCCTTCTTTAACCAGGCTTTTAGTTGAGAGGCCGATTGTAATATTGGCTTCTCAGCTAATCGTCCCCCAAACTCCACAAGAACAAAGCATAGACATCTTTCATCAGCAAAAATAGACCATCCAAATAGGGCACAGCAACAGCCTTTACTTTCACAAAGAACTCGATACCCAGAATAAGATCGAAATCATATAAAGGGACAGCCATGAAAGTACAATCTTCTTCCCAATTCTTGATTTTGAGAGAAAAATTAGTGGTACCTTGAATAGACTGTGCACCTGAGATCGCCGCCTTGATCTTACTCGAGCTCTTTGACGCCGTCAGACCAAAACCTCCCACCAAGCATTGTGAAACAAAATTGTTGTACCTCCGTTCAGCAACTTACTTCATGAGGCCCTTATATGTGCTTGACTTCTCGTAAGTAATGGCATTCAACAATTGTAAGGGATTCACTCTTAGGGTCAATTCCTCACCATCTGAACTGTCTAGGGAAATAAGTACAAAGAGTTTCTCCCTTCGTGGACAATTCTAGATTCGATGGGGACCGTCACAAAGGAAGCAGCCTGAACCCTTCTTGCTTAGGGCCTTATCATGTCCCTTAGCTTTTGAAGCCTCTCCTTCCTTTTTTTTCTTCTTGTCCTTCTTTCCGTCTTTGCCACTTTTCTCTTTCTTGCCATCGTCCTTGCCCTTCTTCTTCTTAGAGTTTGAAAAAGATGGCCCAAACTTATAGTCAATCAGACTATCTGCTGCAGCTATAGCCGTGGGTAGATTATTCACATTCTGTCTTCTTAACTCCGCCTGCGCCCAAGGCTGAAGACCAGAAAGGAAGTTGAAGAGCTTGTCCTCTTCGAACATATTTTTGATATCCAGCATCAATGAGCTAAACTTTTTAATATATTCCCGAATAGCTCCCGTATGTTTTAACTTCTTGAGTGCTTCTCTTGCTACCCATGCCGTGTTCATGGGTAGGAATTGATCTTTTAATTCCTTTTTCAGAGTTTCCCATGTATCGATTCTCAGCTTGCCAGTCCTCGCATCATCATCCATACAAGTTCACCACCACAGCTTTGCATCACCGGCGAGGTACATGTTAGTGATAGTGAGTTGTTCCTCTTCTGTCACATTAGCAACCTTGAAGTACTGCTCTATGTCCCAAAGGAAGTTCTCCAACTCCTTCACATTTCTGCTCCTACCAAATTACTTTGGCTCGGGGACTTTCAGTTTGGAATTGACACTCTTTTCACCGCTACTAGAGGGTCCTGCAGACACCTTCTTAAGCAAACCAACATCGCCTTTAATAGAAGCCATACGTGCCTCTATACGATCTGCCAAGGCTAGGACTTCCTTGAGCATATCGTTATACCGGTCCACTACATCTTTCTGGTTGTCACGGACAGTACGCTGAAGGTCAGCAATACTGGCCACATGCAACTTAGCTTGTTCTGATAGGGTCATAGCATTAGGTGCTAGGGCACTAATCCGCGTCTCGAGAATACTAATACGTTCACCAAGATCCTCCATCTCAGCTCTGATACCAACTTGTCAAAGGGTCTAAAGCTCAATGAATTTTTTGCCTTGTGATGGCACTAAGTTGCTCACTTAGTCAGCCTACTCAAGTATTTGCCTCACCACTCATAATAGAAAAATCTTAAATGCAAGTAAAGTAAAGCATGCACAAGCATACAGGAAATACTTCCAACCTTTTATTAATCGTAAAAGGAATTACAAGTTTGTTTGTAGGGATCACACAAGCTCTTTGTGTCCTCCACCATTCCCAACTTGAGTATTTATAGGTAACATAGGTGTGGCTGACACCCCTAGCCACTAGGACCACTAAACCCACGTTCTAAGGGTTAGCACATGTTTAAAACACCAAAGGATGCCATCAGGCTTGAGGTTGTGTGGGACATTTTGAGAAATGCCCGGAGGAATTGAAACAGGCCATGTTATGCCTGTTTGCCGTGGGTGCGCTGCGTGCAGCGTGGCTGAGTAGTGCGCACGTCTGGTGCGCACACGCCCATCGTGCATTAGTGGTGCGCGCACTTCTCGCACGCACGTGCACCACGTCCGCTACGCTCAGCCACTTCTCGCAACTATCTCGCCAACTCCTGCGTGGTTCCCATGGAACTCGGTCATGTGCACCCAGCTGCCTACGTCGGTCAGTCACGTGGGTCACGTCTCACTTTTCTCGGTCACTCGCCAAGGCTGGTGCCAACGCATTCTGCAATTCTTGCATCCTAGTCTGAACGCCTGCCCAAGCGTCCGGTTGGCTCGCGTCTTGTCCGAGCACCCGCCCAAGAGCATGGATGTCTCGCGCATGTTGATGCACGCTAATCCAACACACGCGTACACAAGTGCTGGCGCTGTTTCGCTCGTGCACGCGCGTGCCACTATGCATGCATGCTCCATCTGCGTGTGCGCTGCATATGAATCCGACTGTGTGGCCCACATATATGAGTCACCTCTATGTGTTTGCCTTAGTGTTCCACCTATTTGTGTGCTTCTCCTAGCACACCTGCCTTGCATGCTGGGTACCGCCTATGCTATGCCGTAGCTTGCAGCCAACAAGCCTTACCATGCCCTGCCCAAGGCATGGTCGTGTTATGGCCTGTGCCAGCCTGCACACGGCCCTCGTATGAGTTTACAAGGGTCTGACAAATGGTGCGGTAGGACAGAGTATATGGACAATATATTTTTACGGAACTCTAGACCATAGACGTAGCTACAACTGGCCCAGGGGTGGTGGCCCTCCCTCAATTCTTTTTTAAAAGTTTAAAAGATATATACATCTTTACATTGATTAGGCTTTGGCCCCTTCATACAAGCAAAATAATAATAATTTAGCCCCCAAAACTATATGGAATTTAACTTTGCCTCCAATGTAATTTGGAATTTTTATCTTATGTCTAAACATTAAATTAGAATTATAAAAAAACATTTAATTAGGATTATTTTAATTTTTCAATCTCATGAAGTCATTAAAATTACACCTTTTAAATTTTAAAATGTATGGAGTTCTAGAATATTTAGAGATAATTGACAATACAAGAAAATAATAATAATAATAATAACAACAATAACAATAATAATAATAATAATAATAATACTAATAATAATAATAATAATAATTTTAGTCATAATATAATTTGTTATTAAAAGTGAAAAATTCATGACTAAAAAAATATTATCTACAATATGTCATGATTAAAAAGTCTATGACAGAAAGTATTAGTTACAAAAAATGTAATTTGTTGAAATGTCTAAAAGTATAAATAATATATAGTAACAACTTGTAACTAAATATTACTTTCTAGTTACGTGGAATTTTTAATTGTGACTAAATCTTATTTTTAGTTAGTTGCAAAAGAATTTTGTTATGATTAAAAAATTGTCATTACATTTATTTTTTTGTAGTGTGAATTTCAATTTTCAATTTGGAATTGAAACTGGAAGCAATACTATAAAGTAGGCACTTTGTGGTTCTCGCCCCCTACTGAAAATCTTGGTTTCATCATTGCTCTTTGCCAAAGCAAAATCATCTTACTTCTCGCTTCTACAACGTTAAATGTTACTTACCTGAGTAGTTCACTTAGCTGACTACTTGACTCTGTTACTCGTCCTTTTCCATAAAAAACTAAAACTCTTAGTCTATGTTTGGTAAAAGGGAAAAGTGAGAGGAAAGAAAAGTAAAGAGAAAATGGAAAATAGGGTTGTTTGGTAAGAAAGAAAAGAGAATAGAAAGGAAAATAGGAGAGAAAAAGGGAAGGAAAAATAATATGTGGGCCCCATAAAAATTTTTCTCTCCAAATTGAAGGAAAAAAAAGAAGGAAAAAAAATTAATTAATAAGAAATTTAATTTATTAAATTATCTTTGTGTACCTATTTTTAAAATAATAATATAGAGAATAAAGTAGTCATTTTACAATACATCAATTTTTTTTTTCTTTTTATATACCAAACAATTATAAGGGAAAGACATTTTTCTTTCTTTTCTATACATTTTCCTTCGCTCTTATTTTTTTTCTTCTCTCCTATTTTATTTCCTCTCTACCAAACAGAGTCTTAAGAGTGGTGTGTGATTATTCATCTTGAATCATGAAAACTCTAAGGGGAGGGCTACAGTAGGGAGCCCCTACGTAGGGCCACCCTTTATATACCGTTTGATGGAAATATGTGAGGAATCTTTTTATACACAGATTCCCATCAAACGATGTATAGACAGGATCTACGCAGGGATGCCTCTACCGTATACGTCCCCAAACTCTAACACCTCTGCCGTAGACGCCCCAAACTCTAACATGAAATCACCTAAAACCTGCAAATACCCGTTTTGTTATTTAACTTTTTTTTTTTTAAGTACCCGAAATCCCATGATCGACTCTCGTACGATTGACCCAAAAAGGATAAAGCTGACAGGTGTCAGTTTTAAAACAGTACAACAATTCTTGTCTACGACTACAACAATTAGAAAATGTAGCCCTTTACCAACAAAAAAAAAATGGTCCAAAAATGGAAGAAAGCATCTTGAAGAGCAAATGGGTATCGACGGTGGCAAGCGTATGGATCCAGAGCACCAGTGGCTCGCTCTACACATTCTCTATCTACTCTCAGTCACTAAAGACCACTCAGAACTATGACCAGTCAACGCTCGACACAGTCGCGGTCTTCAAGGACGTCGGGGTCAACTTCGGAGTCCTCTCTGGGGTTCTCTACTCCTACTTCGCTACCTCTGGCTCTCGTGGTGGGCCTTGGGTTGTCCACCTTCTGGGCGCGGCCCAGTGCTTTTTGGGCTACTTCCTTATGTGGGCCGCAGTCACCGGACTGATTCCCCGGCCTCCGGTCTCGGTCATGTGCTTCTTCATGCTGCTGGCCGCTCATGCTCAGTCCTTCTTCAATACCGCCAATGTTGTCACTGGTGTACGGAACTTCCCTTACTATAGTGGGACTATAGTTGGTATCATGAAGGTAATATTTCTTGCTCTCTGTTTGTTTATTGGGAAAATTTTCATTTTTTTTTTCTTTTGATTTCTGGGGAAGTCATGATTTTGGAGGTTGATCCTGAAAGCTTAATTTATTTCGACAAGATGCTCTGCTTTCTTAATCTTATATGAACGAATTAGCAAAATCTGGGGCAGTTCATCTATTTATTATATGCTTCATTTTTAAGTGACTTGGGAAGAAATCTTAGAGTACATAGGGCAAATGTATTAATCCTTAATGAAAAAGAATCGTAATTGGAAATAAGGAGGAGTCAAGTCAAAAACTCAGTAATGTGTTTCCAGCTTAACTAATTATGGGAAAAATATACCAAAATTTTTCCATTATGGCATTTATGGATTAGTGAACATGGTCTTCATATGCTGGACAACGCCTAAAGGTGCTAATTGAATTAGTAAAATGTTATTGAGTTACCATCTCTATGGCATTACAACTAAACATACTCTTTTTTTTTTTCCTGGTTAGGGGTTTCTTGGTCTGAGTGGAGCAATATTGGTTCAAGTATACCAAACAATATTATACAACAAACCTACATCATTTCTTCTCATGCTGGCGCTATTTCCAACTATCAATACTTTGTTGCTCATGCGGTTTGTGAGGATCCATGACACAAGTGAAGGAAATGAGAAGGAGCTCCTCAATAGCTTGTCCTCGATTGCTCTACTTCTTGCTGCTTATCTTATGGTTGTTATAATAATAGAGCATGTTCTTACTTTGCGATTAATTATTCTTGCCTTTGCATTTGCCGTTCTTATCTTATTGCTTGGCTCACCTCTTTGCATTGCAATTAGAGCTTGGAAAAGGGAATCTGATAGTATTTCACGGACTTTATGTACCAAGGATTACCCCCTAATACTCGACTCAAGCCAGCAGCGTAGTGGAAAGATGTTTGCAAGACAAGATTCTGCCGAGTATCATAATTTGCCTGGCAGCTCTGATCAAGAGATGGACACTCAAGATACAAGGACTTTGCAATCAGAAGAAACCTTAAATCTGTTTCAAGCGATGTGTGCTGTGGACTTCTGGATTTTGTTCCTGACCATGGCTTGTGGTATGGGATCAGGGCTTGCTACAGTGAATAACATTGGCCAGCTAGGAGGATCGCTGGGCTACAAAAGTTTCGAGACAAGTTCGTTGGTTTCTTTGTGGAGCATTTGGAATTTTCTTGGCCGTTTTGGAGCTGGGTGTGTATCTGATTATGTTCTGCATGTCAGAGGATGGGCCAGGCCAGTGTTCATGGTGATCACTTTAGCAGCCATGAGCGCAGGTCATATAGTTATAGCTTCTGGTTTGCCTGGTGCTCTATACTTTGGTTCGGTACTGGTTGGTGTTTGTTATGGCTCTCAATGGTCATTGATGCCGACAATCGTTTCTGAGATATTTGGTGTAGCACATATGGGGACTATATTCAATACCATCACCATTGCTAGTCCTGTTGGATCTTACATCTTCTCTGTTAGAGTTATTGGGTATATATACGATAAAGAAGCATCAGCTGAGGGAAAAACTTGTGTTGGAAAGCACTGTTTCATGTTATCTTATCTTATTATGGCATCTGCTACCTTTCTGGGGTCTCTTGTTGCCTTGGTTTTGTTCTTCCGAACGAGAAGTTTTTATAATCAGGTTATAGTTAGAAGATTGTTGCATTCTGTGAGGGAGTAATGAAGTTCTTGCCACTGAATGAGGTAATCACTATGACCTCTCTTTCTCCCAGTAAGTTCTTTCAATTTTATATCTACAATATAAACAGTATTAACTCCTACTGAAACAAAATTAGTTTCTAATTACGAATTCTTTTTGAACATTATGTCTGTAGTACTCTGTTGCTTGAACTTTGTTCAAACTTAAAGACAGCAAGCTTATCCAAGTAAAATTGGTCACTATATTGCCTTAGCTAATGCGAGTGAATTCATCCTTGATCTTCAACTTGATTGAGTAATATTCGGCATTTTTTCCAGTTTGACTAACTACACTTGAAGAGTAGTTTCCGATAAAGGAAGATTATGAATCATCAAATGCACTGCTGATTTTATCCGGTTGTATAGGAATCTTTGAGCTAACCTCCCTCAGTTTGGCTGTTTTCAGAACTTTTTACTGGATTTATGGCAACAAGGAATTAGCAGTGCTATTCTCTAATCTGTCCTCTTCTAAGGCATCTCAAGACTTTGCAACTGCGAAACAAGTCGACCTGGGGAACTCTTCGATCTCACCCGGATGGCGCCTACACCTCTGTTAATGTAAATATGCCTGTTCATGTGAAAAAAAAATTCTCTCTTTTATATTCACCTTCTTTATTTCTTCGACTTTTCTTGATATAATGCATAGCATGTTCAGGGAGAAAGAAAGAAAACAAGGTAGAATTATGTGTATAGGAGCATAATTGATGAGGAAGGTGAATATAGGAATCTATATTATTGTTAATTAGATTATTTTAGGATTATATAATTATATTTTATTTAATTATTAGGTTTTATTTAATTCTGAATAACTAGTATGATATTTCCCTTTTATGATCATTTCCAGAGGATATTAGTTTCCTAGTTTTGTCTAAGAACTTCTTTATAAATAAGCTCTTCTATGTTCATTATTTTTAAGACTTGATTAATGATATACAACTATTCAGAAATTTTCTATCTAATATTCTTCCTCTCTCTCTAAAGTTATTTCATTTTTTTCTCTAAATTTCTCTAATATTCTTCTTTTCTCTCTAAAGTTGTTTCATTTTCTTCTCTAAATTCTTCTCTTATTTTTCCTAAATCTCTTTCTTTCTCTTCTTTCTCTTATCTCTTCTAAATTTTCACTCTTATTCTATATCATTTGGTATCACAGTCTCGTTCAATTTCCTTTGCCTGAATCGTTTTCTCTGCTGAAATTCTCCCAAATTTTTTTTCTAGCTATAATCGTCCCTTTTTTTAGTTATTTTCGTCCGGAGAAAAAAAAAAAAAAAAAGCTTACTACCAAACTCTAACACAGCAGGTTTCCTAAAAAAAAAAACGAAAATTTAAAAAAAAAAATTATAGGAAAGAGAAACGCTCACGTTTCTCTTTTCCACCAACACCCCTTTGCTTTCACCACCCTCACTACCATCACTTGTGGGCGCTATCCACTTCTACTAGCCACCTACCAGCCACCACAAGCCTCCAACGCCGCCACTGCTCACACTACAATCAACGTTGACATTGTCCTTGGCCAGTGTTGCTGCTAGCCATCGGCTTCTGCCCTGTACCAGTCTACAACTCGAGTTTCAGCCACTGTTTACCTGGTTCCAACGATCACCAGATGTTCAGATCCCACACCCGCAAGTCAAAATTTCCATCTTGAAGATTTTTGCACTTACACCCTTGTTTGGTAGTAATTTCTACTCTTGAAGATTTTTCTTATGGTTTTATTAGTTGGGAAATTCATGAATGTGTTTTGATCCATTATAATTATTGAATGTGAGTGTTCCAATTTATTCTCCATACTATTACCATAAACTATATAAAGATAATCGATATTTTCATGATTCATAATATTACCGTACTCCATATTATCCTCAATAATACCATAGCCACTCTAGCTATTACACTGAGGAGATAAGACACAATGATAGGGTCATAAGAGAAGTTCCTACCTATGATGGTACTTCAGACCATAATATCTTTTTAGCTTGGGTAAGTGCTCTTGAGGAATTCTTTGACTATCATAATTTCACTGATGATCAATATATTTTTTATGCTAGTTGGAAATTAGTTGGAGATGCTAAAGTTTACTGGAAACTAGTACAACGTGAAATTGAACATTACTATCATTCGTCTATCACTTTGTGAGTTGAGATGAAAGAAAAATTGGAAAGGATATTCTTATATCAACCTAGTGTTAGTTATATTCCAGAAACTGAAACTTATTATAGCCAACCTATGGTTGATCCTGCATTAGTTTGTCGCCTTCGCAAAAATATTGCCGATATAAAAATTGATTTAGCCAATATTAGCCAACTTTGCCAAGACATAAGGGATGCTATTACCACTCTATGTAAGCCAGTTTGTAAAAATTCTGTTAAGGGAGAGAGAACTAAATCTGTTAAGAAGGACGAGATAGTTGAGAAGAAAGAGCTGATTAAATCTGTTGAGGAAGATAATTTTATTAATGAACGAGTGATTGAGTCTAATAAGAAAGATAATTCTAGTATTGCTGAAATCATTATTACTTCCCCACCTTGTGATCCTAGTCCACATAAGTTTTCAATTCCTAAAGTTTCTCTTGGATCTAATGTACATTTATTTAATTTTCTTTCTAATGTGAATATTGGATTAGTTTTCAATGAGATAGATATGTTTATTTATCGAGATGTTCCAAGACTTCCTGTGTTCTCTCCCATGTCTATTATGTAGAGAAAGTGGTTTAATTGTGCTGTTTACATTCAATTTTGCTGTTTACATTCAATTTTGCTTTTTACAGATCCTGCATTTTTATCAAGAATCAAGACTTCCAATTGAATAATTTCCTTCGGTTCTGCTTGTTGCTTCATGGTTTACCAGAGTTTTAACTCGTAGGAGTTGAGTTCTCAAACTCCAGGAGAATGATAAGGAACGTGAATATAGGAATCTATATTATTATTAATTAGATTATTTTAGGATTATGTAATTATATTTTATTGAATTATTAGATTTTATTTAATTTTGAGTAACTAATATTTTCCTTTTATGATCATTTCTAGAAGATATTAGTTTTCTAGTTTTGTCTGAGAGCTTCTCTATAAGTAAGCTCTTCTATGTTCATTATTTTTAAGACTTGATTAATGATATATAACTATTCAGAAATTCTCTCTGTAAAGTTGTTTCATCTTCTTCTCTAAATTCTTCTTTTATTTTTCCTAAATCTCTTTCTTTCTCTTCTTTCTCTCATCTCTTTTAAATTTTCACTCTTGTTCTACATCAATAATAGAGTACTCTCCACTAGATTACCTGTTCACCTTCATCAAAACCCAAAAAAAAAAAAAAAAAACTGCAAAACCCTCCCTTAGTCTCTTTTTCTTCTGATATCTTTATCTACATTTTCTTTTTGCTTCTAGTCCCTTGGATAATTTACTTGTTTTGTTTTTCGCATTAGATTTTGTTTTTTTTTTTTTTTTCCATTTTTGAATATAAATATGGAATTCCATTCAAACCACCAAAGCATCCATCACAATAGGAAGAATAGGATAAATCTATTGGAAAATGGGTTAAAGAAATGGGTTAAGATTTTGGGCTTGTCTTGGGCTTGGAAGCCCATGTATATTGAGAAGTCTAATTTTGTATTATGGAACCCATTTTCGTGAACCATTTTGAATCTAAAAATTGAGTGAGACTCACATCTTGTTGATGAAAGATCTTGGTAAATTCTTGTTCTCCTCTGCGAGGACATCGATTTCGCATATTCACACGCTCAAAATAGTGCACGGATGAATGAGAAATTGTTGCTCAAAAGTGCACCATTGAAATGGAAAAATTAAAGGAAAATGTTAGAGTCCCACATTGGTGGGAAATGCAAGAAGCAAGTGGTTTATATAAAACCTTGTTTTGTGATAGTGGTAAGAATAACTGCCATAGATGCTCTCTAAGGCGCGCGTAGGAGGGGTGCAAATCATCGGACTTGGGCCTGAATTTGTATGGGCTCGTGTGTGTTTGCACCTGCGGACACGAATGCTGGATCGAAAATTGGACCATAGTAAGCCCAATTTTTTTGTAACTGTCTAATTTTTTTTCCCCTTTCATTTACGTTTTTTGCTTCATAAACAGACCAGTTACAAAGCTTTGTAACTTACATCTTGCCTCTTAAAACCAGATTGCGGTTTCATGAAAAAGAAAATAGCCTAGCATTAGTGGCTGGCGTTTTGGGCAGTTTCAGTAGCATAACAGCCAATTTTGGCTTTATGAGAATAATGCCTATTAAGAGCAAGAGTGGTAACCTCCATTTTCATAACCTATAAAAGGAGACCTCCTCATCCTCATTTCATCATCCAAAAACTGAGAGCCTCCTATTCTCTCTAGCTTTCTCTCTAGTTCTTCCTTTCTACTGTCTAGAGTTTTCAGTTTCTAGCTATAGTTATTCGAGTGTTTAAGAAATTTCATAGCTAGAATTCTTAGTGTTTTGGAGTTCATAGCGATCCAGTTCGAAGAGTAGAGGTGTTGGTGCTTCACTTGCTGCTCTTGTCATTGTATCCTGGGAAACTGACGTTTGTAATTCCTCAAGCATTCTACCAGAGGGAGCGAATCAGTTTTAAGAACTCTGTGTGGTACACAGGCTTCGACTGTTAACAATCTTTTGTCTTGCAGGAATACTTATTTTGAAGTACTGCCGAAATTTTACTCAAGATTGGAGCATAATTAATTTGGTAATATTATTTGTGAAATATTTTATTATAAGCGGTTGTAACCTTATATATTACATATGCTTACATGTTATTATTTTCTTAGAATCTTAAAACTGAATCTTACTTTATATAATGTTTTTATTAGGTTGCATGTTAGAATTTATTTTATTAAATTCTTTATGCTAGGTTGCATGTTAGAATTTATTTATTAAATTCTTTATACTTTTATATATAGGTTTTTATTAGTTTGCATGTTATTATTAAATTTTTTATGCTATTATTTGCAATATATATAATTCTAGTTGTTTGAGTATATATATTGCTCTGCTGCTTTGTTATTATTATCATTCTTGGTGTGGACCTTTTGTGGAGGAGATTTTGTGTTCTGTCTAAGAAGACCGGGTTTGAAGAGGAAGCATCTATGATCCTTCCTCGTCTTTCCTGGGAGTTTCTTTGAAATTCTATCTAGGAGGCGGGATTTTAAATAGGACCTGTTTGTGAATCCTTCGGCCTTTCTTGGGAACTAGTTTATACTGAAATTAATAATCTTGGATTGATTAATTTCAGAGATGGCGAACAATAATGCTGATGTTGTCAATACCGAGAATATGACTAGTTCTCAACAGCCTATTGTGGCACCTGCAGTGCCTGTCCCTGCTGTGGCTCGAGGGCCAAACCTTCTCATGACTCCAATAGTACCAGCGCCGCACCATGGAGAGAAGCCTGAGAAGTTTAATGGGTTGAACTTCAAAATATGGCAGCAAGAAATACTATTTTATCTGACCACATTGAACCTTGCAAGGTTCTTGACTGAAGAAGCTCCACAAGTCAGAGAAGATGAGCAAGATTTCCAAGTCCTTGCTGCGGTGGATGCTTGGAAACAATTTGACTACCTATACCGAAACTATGTAACGTGCTGCGGTGGATGCTTGGAAACAATTTAACTACCTATACCGAAACTATGTAACGAATGGTTTGACCGATTCATTATATAGTGTATATCGTAATAAGAAAACGGCAAAAGAATTGTGGGAGTCACTAGACCATAAATATATAACTGAGGATGCTGGTTCTAAGAAATTTGTGGTGGGACACTTCCTAGATTATAAAATGGTCGACTCTAAAACTGTAATTAGTCAAGTTCAGGAGTTTCAGTTGATTCTCTATGAGATTCAGGCAGATGAGATGGTCATTTGTGAACCCTTCTAAGTAGCTACTGTTATTGAGAAGGTAATCCCTTCATGGAAGGATTTCAAGAGCTACCTAAAGTACAAGCGAAAGGCCATGAACCTTGAAGACCTTGTTATTAGGCTCCACATCGAAGAAGACAACAAACGTGCTGAAAAGACAGGAGCCTCGTCTAATACGTCTGGAGCAAAGGCAAATGTTGTAGAGTATGATCAAAGCTCTAAGGCTAAGAAGAATAAGTTAAAGAAGGGGTCCAAGCTAGGACCTAAAGGTGGAGTGGGCAAGAAGCAAAAATTCTAAGGAAAATGCTTTAACTGTGACAAGATGGGTCACAGGGCTTCAGATTGCCGACTTCCAAAGAAGAAGAAGAATGAAGCCAACGTGGTGGATGGCATTACAAAAGATGTAGAAGACATAAGTCTGTCTGCAGTCATTTTTTAAGTCAACTTTGCTGGGTCCAATCCAAAGGAATGGTGGATTGACATTGGAGCTTCAAGACATGTTTGTTCTGACAAGGGCCTGTTCACAACCTTTGAACCGGTAGAGAATGGGGAGAAGCTCTTCATGGGTAATTAAGCCATGTCTGAAGTACAAGGTCTGGGCAAAGTGGTGCTAAAGATGATATTTGGGAAGGAACTGACTCTGAACAACGTAATGTATGTACCGAATATCCGTAAGAACCTTGTATCTGGTTCACTTCTGAATAAGCACGGATTCCGTATGGTATTTGAGTCAGATAAATTTGTATTGACCAATAATGGTCTTTTTGTGGGAAAGGGATATGAATGTGGGGGTATGTTCAAACTCAATGTAATAACTGTAAAGCCCAATATCAATAAAGCTAGTTCTTCTGCTTATTTGATTGAGTCTTCTACTTTATAGCATAGTAGACTAAGACATATTAATTATGATACTATACGTAGATTAATTAACTTAAATCATATTCATGCTTTCCAAATTGATGCAAAACATAAGTGTTAAACTTGTTTTGTTAAACGTTTTGAACGTTTTGGTAGGAATAACATCCAGATTGGGTTGAGCCAACAATTAGGCTTCATGACCATTATGGGGTATTAATACATTTAAGGTACATAAACCCATTTCAGAAACTATAAAAGGGGACGTCCTCTTCCCCTCGTGAGAGTATATTTACTTTACTGACTGATCAGTAGACACGATGTCTTTGAACTGTTCTGTCGTTCATGTAAACGATGATATACTTCACACAAGATCTTTCTTAACATATCCAGTTCTTACGGTTATGTTCATTTTGGCCTTGAACATCTCTGCCTGATTCTGCAAGAGTTTCTAAGGAATTAAGCCTTCATAATTCCCCTTTGAAGTGGCTTTACTTCTCTCTCACATAGGTAATTTCTTAGTTAAGAATAACCCGCATTACTCCGCTTGGTTTCTTGACGCATAAGAATCATTAAAAGCCTTTGCTTATCCTATTCCTTACGGGCATCACTGCTTTTTATCACAGGAATGGACATGAGGGTAATACCCTCACAGGAGAATAACCTCCACAGTGATCCAACAAAATCTTTACAATTAGGTTGTCCCTTTGAACCTAGATCTTGGGATCTCTAGTCAACTAGGTTGGGTTTCCATTGTATAGACTTTTATTTCATGGGCTTTAGTCCCATTCCTCTCGATAATTTATCAACTAACTCTCTGTTTAACCCTTTGGTTAGCAGATCCGCTAAGTTATTCTTAGACTTCACAGTCTATAGAAATAACTCTCATTGAGAGTAGTTGTCTAATGGTATTATGTCTACGACGTATATGTCTAGACTTACCATTATACATGTTACTCTGTGCCCTTTCAATAGCCGATTGACTATCACAATGTATAGATATTGGTGACACAGGCTTAGGCCAGTCTGAAATATCTTCTAAGAAATGGCGTAGCTATTCAGCTTCTTCACCGCATTTATCTATACATAAATGACTTATGTGCAAACCGGGAGAAGAAATCACTCAAAGAAAAAAGATAGCTGTACTAAAGAGAGCCATTTTATTAGCACTATGAGTAAACTGACATACAGGGAAGACCCCTTGTAGCTTTAGGCGGAGAAGTTTCAAGAATTTGCACAGGATGAGGAGCACATCAACAAAGAGTTAAAGACTATGGAATCAAAGTTAAACATGTCGCTTCAACTTCTGTACTTAATTCAATCAAATTAGTGCATATTTGCTTTTCCTTTTTGCTATAATTTATTATGGTTGAATGTTTAGGCTGATTGGTAGGTAATTACACCCACAATGTTATAATATGGGGGGTTAAAATGTACAGAAAGAACTTAACATCCATCGAGAAGTTTGAGAATACTAGTTATTAAATGAGTTTAAAACTACGATACCACGAGCTTTTCCTTGAGAAGCACGATTGTATCCAATAAGAGTGTAAAATGACGAGATGCACAATGACAATAGCGTCGCATCAAAAGCAACAATAATTGATAAAACGACAACAACTTTAGACACAGCAAAAGCTGCTAATAATCCACGTAAACGACAATAAGTAGAAAAACGACGAAATGGTTGCTAAAACAAGAGAGAATAAGACTAACGACAATACTCGCTAAAACGAGAAAAATATTAGATATGAAAAAACGACATGTAAATTGAAAAAAGACAATGGTTGACAAAACGACAAAAATCTCCATAAATGATCTAAATTTGAAAACCGACAAAAAGGTTGCTAAAATTAACGAGAATAATGACAAGAGTTGGTCAAACATCAATAACATCAGCTACGAGAAAATGGGTAAAACGACACCACTATAAAACGTTAATGGCCAAGGAAACGAAAAAAACGGTAATAACAGCATAAATGACAAAAATGGGATAAACGACAAATTATCAAAACAACTAAGCATCCATAGACGACAAGAACAGGAATCACGACAGACCAAAAAAGCCTCAGTAAACGACAGTACATTACATTAACCTTACAGACAACACAATAAGAAGAAAACAACGTATCCACGAAAATGACAATAATTAGAAACAACAATAACACCATTAAAGTCTGATAAAAACAACAATAACACCATCAAAGACAACAATTGGAAAAAGGACATTGAAAGCGATAGAAACTTCTGTAAACGACAATAGGAACCAAAAGAAACGACAAAAACTCAACAAATGAGACAAAAGAAATACAACGACAACAAGAAAAGAACAATTGCCAAGGGAATAAACANTATTATGTCTACGACGTATATGTCTAGACTTACCATTATACATGTTACTCTGTGCCCTTTCAATAGCCGATTGACTATCACAATGTATAGATATTGGTGACACAGGCTTAGGCCAGTCTGAAATATCTTCTAAGAAATGGCGTAGCTATTCAGCTTCTTCACCGCATTTATCTATACATAAATGACTTATGTGCAAACCGGGAGAAGAAATCACTCAAAGAAAAAAGATAGCTGTACTAAAGAGAGCCATTTTATTAGCACTATGAGTAAACTGACATACAGGGAAGACCCCTTGTAGCTTTAGGCGGAGAAGTTTCAAGAATTTGCACAGGATGAGGAGCACATCAACAAAGAGTTAAAGACTATGGAATCAAAGTTAAACATGTCGCTTCAACTTCTGTACTTAATTCAATCAAATTAGTGCATATTTGCTTTTCCTTTTTGCTATAATTTATTATGGTTGAATGTTTAGGCTGATTGGTAGGTAATTACACCCACAATGTTATAATATGGGGGGTTAAAATGTACAGAAAGAACTTAACATCCATCGAGAAGTTTGAGAATACTAGTTATTAAATGAGTTTAAAACTACGATACCACGAGCTTTTCCTTGAGAAGCACGATTGTATCCAATAAGAGTGTAAAATGACGAGATGCACAATGACAATAGCGTCGCATCAAAAGCAACAATAATTGATAAAACGACAACAACTTTAGACACAGCAAAAGCTGCTAATAATCCACGTAAACGACAATAAGTAGAAAAACGACGAAATGGTTGCTAAAACAAGAGAGAATAAGACTAACGACAATACTCGCTAAAACGAGAAAAATATTAGATATGAAAAAACGACATGTAAATTGAAAAAAGACAATGGTTGACAAAACGACAAAAATCTCCATAAATGATCTAAATTTGAAAACCGACAAAAAGGTTGCTAAAATTAACGAGAATAATGACAAGAGTTGGTCAAACATCAATAACATCAGCTACGAGAAAATGGGTAAAACGACACCACTATAAAACGTTAATGGCCAAGGAAACGAAAAAAACGGTAATAACAGCATAAATGACAAAAATGGGATAAACGACAAATTATCAAAACAACTAAGCATCCATAGACGACAAGAACAGGAATCACGACAGACCAAAAAAGCCTCAGTAAACGACAGTACATTACATTAACCTTACAGACAACACAATAAGAAGAAAACAACGTATCCACGAAAATGACAATAATTAGAAACAACAATAACACCATTAAAGTCTGATAAAAACAACAATAACACCATCAAAGACAACAATTGGAAAAAGGACATTGAAAGCGATAGAAACTTCTGTAAACGACAATAGGAACCAAAAGAAACGACAAAAACTCAACAAATGAGACAAAAGAAATACAACGACAACAAGAAAAGAACAATTGCCAAGGGAATAAACAATAGCTTGTCTGACGACAATAGTATGAGATAACGACAACTAAAGACGACAGCGACATTAGGAGCCAAAATGTCGTATAAAGCACATGTTCCTTTTGCAACTTAAAAGATTTGCTGGAAAATGTTATGAGAGAAACTTTGATGTCAATTTCAATTTTGTTTCAAATATTATCCGATTTTGGGCGGTAGATAGCCACTTTAAGACTGGCGAGGGAAATACGGTTGGATTTGGAGAAAGCGTACATGTATAGAAATGAACCACCCAATTAAGATTTGTATCGACCCATAACATGTCGTTCAGTTTTCCATTTTGACTAAAAGTAAAGAATTTTAGACACGATTACTGCAACTAATACAGAAAACTAAATCATACAGTTGATCTCAAAGAAAATTGAAAATCTCAATCTTGCACTTATTGTTTAAGAAAAGTGCTTGACACTTCACTCACACACATTTTGCTAGTTATCTTTATTAGCTTCCGAGTCTCTTGATCCAACTGAACATGGTCTTTCTCCATCCGCTCTTCAACTAAAAGTGGCATTTTACCAGCTTTAGCATAAGTTCTTAGGAGTGAGTTATATAATCCAGTATTAACATAACCAGCATTCCGAAGAATACCCAACAGTTCCTCTGCTCCTTCAACGTCCCCTTGCTCCTCGATCATCTTGAATACTTCCCTAACCAACTTTTCATCATGATCCCATTTTTTTACACTGGTCACAGCTTTTTCAAAGTACTCTAGCACTTTTCCCATCTGCTTTTGTTTCAAATAGCCCCAGGTAAGAAGCTCCCACGTAGTGTAACAAGGAGATATCCCTTTTTGAACCATCCGGTCATAAAACTTGTCGGCCATTTCCATTTGGTCTCTATTGACGTACGCTGCAAGAAGTAAATTTGAAACTCTAACATCACCAGTCCCAGAAACTGACTCCCACTCGGTATATAGATTCTCAGCTTCCTTCAACTCCTTTAGTTTCAGAAGAGAGGATATCATGCAACTGTACTCGGCATCATTCATTTTGCGAAAGCGAGATTTCATTTTCTTCCAAATTCGATGAACACCCTCCTTGTCCCCCATGTTTGTATGCAGACTGAGGAGAGACGAATATGCAACTCGATTTTTCCGAGATGCCATTTTCTCCATCTCTTTCAAAGTAGATGCAGCTTTTTCGGTGAACCCACTTTTGATGTACAAGTTGGTTAAAGTGCTATTTGTTACCCAGTCAAGCTCTAACTTTGCCTTCTTTAGCTCAAGGAGAACTTTTTCTGCAGATTCAACATCATTTTGTGAAGCACAAACAGTTAACCAAAGATTGTAAGTAACAATATCTGGAGAAGTATTTTTCATTAGCTCCTCAATTACTCCTGGGACCTTTTCCAGTTGGCTATTTGAGATGTAAAGAGACAGCATATGGTTATAAGGAAGGGGATTCTTCAGTAAACCACATTCCGACATTTTTCCCATAAGAGCCTCAGCTTTCGCGAACAAGTTGTTCTGGACATAGTTGTGAAGAAGAGCCGAACAGGTGAAGAGGTCTTTCATTCGATCAGGCAGATCCTCAAAAAATTTCTCTGCGCTATTTATACCTCGAACTTTTGAAATCAAGTCCAAGTGAACGGCATAGTCTCCTGCCTGCAATTTGGTATCTTTCTGTAGTGTCATCCATTCACATACCTAATTTATAATCAAAACAAAACCGTAAATTACAAGACTGGCAGCAGAGTTTACAATATCATTTCAAAATTCAAAACCCATGAAACAAATAAGCCTAATTATCCAAACAAATTTACTTGACGACAAGCAAAATCAAGGAAGAACGAAGAAAACTTAAGTGTTAAGTTCCACATATACGAACCCTTTGGTACAAGAGTAAGAGCTCACGTTAACTCCATTAAGTTCACACGAAAGATAATTCTATAAAGCCCCATGTATCATATAAAGAATCCAGACTTTAACAGCCCTTCTAGGCTGAACTGACTACTTTAGCTAGTAGAGACAAGAATTTCATATTTACATTTCTCAGCTGGGATTTTTGTCAAACATAGCATAGACAAAACATTATAGAAGAATATTTTACAAAACGTCTCATCATCCCAGAAGAAATCTCACATATTTATTACCAACTACGCTAGTCAACTCCTATAGCAGCATATGAGCATCCCAAGTTTAGCTTTGCGCAAATATGTGTATATGGAATTATAGCATAAGTAGGGAGAAGAGAAGAAACCTCCAGGGCATGTTTGTAGCGCTTAAGCTTACGAAGCTCACGAACGACACGATTGAGCTCATATTTACGGACTGTACGACCTTCCTCTTTCCACTTCCTGATAGCAATTACGGCACTGCGTTTCGGGTACACCAGGCTCAGAAGCCTTTTCCCGAGCGTGTCTCGGCCGCCACCACCACCACCCCCAATGCCTCCGCCGCTTCCGGGGTTGTTTCTCGCCGGAGCTCCGGTCCTTGAGACCTTCTCCGCCGCGGCTTGAGCGGAGAAATGGCGGCTGGCGGCGATGGACCTCCGAATGAAACGAACCAGCATGGTCCTTTTAACACACTCGTGTCTGCTACAAGTACAACTAGGCAAAGAGGAAACTCTCGCCCCGAGTCCGAGTCTCAGGTTATAGTGATAACTTATACGTCCCGCCACTGGGTTTAATGGGCCGAAAATGTACGTATATCGAGTACTTGGGCTTGTTAGACGTTTAGCAGCAATTCTGGAGAAATTGTATTATTTTACATTTTATTACACGGGGAATTAGAACTGATGCTCTTTTTTTTTTTTTTCACACAGTTTTAATAAATTTCTATTTTTCCTTTTTTATAGCGAAATATCTAAGTATATGTATTCTTACACTTGGTTAATATACTTATATGTGAGCTTTAGTATATGTACGGAGTATATTAGTTTTTATAATAGGTATATGATATTCTACACTAGGTATCTCTACTCATCTATTTGAAAAACCTAAAATAAATCATTGAGCTATAAGCCACTGTGAGATCAGATTTTGAAACAAATACCAATTTTTAGGTATAATTTTTATTCTTAAAAACTTCATTATAAATTTCTCCCAAAATGGGTATAAAAAAAGTATTGGTGAAAGCGAAATAAAAACCGTTTTTTTTTTTTTTGGGTAAATATGCTTAATATATGGTTATTTATTATCATTTATGTACATTCATTCCGCAATTCTGGGCTATTATTATTTGGGCCTAATCGTTGGTACTACTAATGGGCCCAAATCAAGCCCGTGATTAACCCGGGGAGAAATAAGTAATTTAATTGCCCTGAGCTGAGAGGGGAGGGATTTCCATCATTTCCTTCCTTACCTCAGAGGAGAGACTCGGAGCGAGAAATCGAAGGAAAAATCANTGAGATCAGATTTTGAAACAAATACCAATTTTTAGGTATAATTTTTATTCTTAAAAACTTCATTATAAATTTCTCCCAAAATGGGTATAAAAAAAAAGTATTGGTGAAAGCAAAATAAAAACCGTTTTTTTTTTTTTTTGTTTTGGGTAAATATGCTTAATATATGGTTATTTATTATTATTTATGTACTTTCATTCCGCAATTCTGGGCTATTATTACTTGGGCCTAATCGTTGGTAGTACTAATGGGCCCAAATCAAGCCCGTGATTAACCCGGGGAGAAATAAGTAATTTAATTGCCCTGAGCCGAGAGGGGAGGGATTTCCATCATTTCCTTCCTTACCTCAGAGGAGAGACTCGGAGCGAGAAATCGAAGGAAAAATCACCAACTTTTTTTTTAAAAATAAAATAACCATAATTTTTTTTTTTTTTTTTAAATATTCGTTCTTCTTCATCAACGTTTGGGCTCTCTCTGAGTTTTTTGTGTGCGGCTAGAGAAGAAAGCCAATAAGAAGAAGAAGAAGAAGAAGAAGGTTAGGGCTTCGAGTGACGTAAAGATGAAGACGACCAAGGGAGGGAAGGTCATGAATCCTACCGATGCTTATCGAAAGGAGCTTCGCAAAAAGGAATTGAAAAGGGTATTTTTCTTTTTTCTTTTTTCTTTTTTATTTTATTTTTCCATGCTCACAATTCATATTCCTCTTCTTTTGTTTTTAGTCAATTTTAGCGAATTTGGTCCGCTTTCAATTTTTTTTTTATTTTTTCGGGGGGAAATTTTTGAGGGAAAAAAAAAAGGAAGAAGAAGTGTTTTTTAAGTTTGCTATGGAACTGGTTGCTTTAGCTCAGTTAATTTCGAAAGCATTCTTAGGTTTATAATAATGATGATAATAATAATCGTTTGTGAACCAAACCAATCTGAAATAGTATTTGTATCCAATTTATATTCTGTTTTAAATTTTCTAGTGGTGCCCAGATCATTTTGATGTAAGAATTGCGAGTATTTGTATGTGAGTTGATTATGTTAAATGAAGTGAGTTAGTGGTGGAGTTAGTTAAGTGGAGCTCTCATTTACTTGTTTATGGTTTTCCTATGTATTAGAGTTTTAGGCTATATTTACTAATCCGTAATGGAGTGTAATGGGAGTGAAAATAGGGGGAAAATGTTTTCCTTTTTCATATTTTCATGTGTTTGCGTTACATTTGGGACACAAGTTTTTGGGAATCCTTTACATAAATAGTGAAATTAGGAAGGGATGCTCAATTTTTTATTCATTCCTGTTACATTCTTTACGATTCTTTTCATTGCTTTTGTCCTTCTAACAGTTGGGCTTGGCTTTTGGTTATGTGGGTAATTTAGAATATATGCTGATTAAGCTCAGTTACTGCTTATGTTATTGTGCACAGGAATCTATTTATCTTGTAGCGTTGCTTTTTTTTTTCCTTATAGAAATTATATTTGTATTTGTAATGCTTTTATTTTGTGGTTTGAATATTGATCCATGTGCTGACACTGCTGAAATTTTGTTGTCTGTGACTAACAGAATAAGAAAGAAAGGAAGAAGGTGAGGGAGGTGGGGATCTTGAAGAAGGATCCTGAATCACTGAGAGAGCAGATTGATAAGTTGAATATGATGAGTAAGTCTCAATCTATCTGATGATTTTTTTAAAAGACATGGATAATCCATTTTCATCCTTCTCCGAGTCTAGGTTTTTTTCTGGTATAAACATGATAGAATAATTAGAACATCTTATCGAAATACTGCTTCTTGGTTCTGTGTTTTCTTTTTATAGTCAACTATATTGAAAATCGGTCCTCTGAATGTTGAGAGGCATTTATGACAAAATGAGTTTTAGAATCTGAGAAAAATCAGTTTGTTCTTTTCTATTATCTATCTTCTCTGTTGTGGTAGCGTGTTTGGAGGATGTCTGTTTGGTTTGTTATTTTCTTTTCTTTCTTTTTTTTTTTCCTGAAAAAATAAGTGAATTTAGTCATTAATAATTTGTTGCGGTCAAAGTTAAGTTCTTCATTTTAAATTAGCATGTCTTGTGATTTAGAACGCAAGTTGAAGAACACTTGCATTGCATTTTACACGAAGCAGAACATTTTGGTTGCTCACATTTTATGCTCAATGCTGACCGGTCTTTTTATACGTGGATATGTTGTTGACTGATAATTTCTGTCCTGAAAACCCTTTTAACTGTTCTCAGTGCATTCTTTGCTTATGTATTCTTACTGTCTCATGTTACATGTAGAAATGATCCTTGGATTTATGAAACAATAGAAGTTATCTATAATGAAACACAAAAAAAGAGGAGCAATTTGTTGTATTTATAAAGATCTTTCTAAATGTAGCCTTTTCCTTTAATTTTTCTCTGCAATTTCTGCAAGTTCACTTATCCAAATTGCTTGCTTCTAAGTTAATATGTCACTTAGTTTTGTAGCTTTTCATATTCGTATGTGTATGCATTATTTGATTGGTGCAGAGGCTGATGGTGCTCTGGACAAAGCAAGGAAACACAAGAAGAGACAGCTAGAGGACACACTGAACCTTGTTCTAAAAAAGAGGAAGGTATGGGCATATATAACGTTATTTTTTAATCTTTTCTGTCCCTGTTCATTTTTTCATGTTATTTTATCACTTATCTTATGCTTTTACTGAGAAAAAAGGGAAGGTAAACAAATGCATTGTTCTTCAGATAGCAGTGAAACTCAAAGAACTTCTCAATTAATCTGCTGAACTGAAGAGTATTTTCTAGACTGTGGTTCAGGTGTTCTATTGGTGGCTTGCAGTTTTAGTTCTTGGTTTCAAGTTTTACATACAGTCAGAAGTGGTCTTCTTTTCTAGCCTTTCAAAGCATAGTAACAAGTGTCTTTAATATTTTATGTATGTCTATAATTCTTTTTTTTTTTTTTCTTTCTTTTTGAGGGGATGTATGTTTATAATTCTGGATGTTGAGGCTTTTTCTTTTTTCTTTTTTTTTTTCCAAGAAAGAAAAAAAATTTTGGAAAAAAATCTGGATCGTGATTTTACCAATACAATGGCTTTAACATTTTTCTTCCAGAGCTCACAGGATTAATTATTTCTATGTGATAATTAGTCTTATTTGTTCTTTTGAGATAGGAATATGAAGAGAAAATGAAGGAGAAGGGTGAGACCCCAGTGATGTTCAGGTGTGAAAATTCTGTCTTCCTCATATATTTTTGTGCCAGAATTGAACAGTTTTTATACAGTTTCTGTTTATTTTGAGTTTCTAACTTTAGCTTATTCTCTGCTCAGTCATTTGGGACCTCCTCGAAGACGAACAACTGCAGAAGAGGAAGAGAGAGTCAAGCACCCTAAGCCTGAAGTGAGATACACATAAATTTTCGAAGAGGTTATTTAAGCTCTCTTCTTTCACATTTATGAGCCCCTTTTTTCTTTTGCTGCAGGATTCTGTTTACTACCACCCAACCCTTAATCCTACTGGGGCCCCTCCACCTGGAAAACCTCCTATGTATAAATCATCAATAGGTATGTTGTTTATTTATTTATCTTGCCTGGCTTAAATATAACTCTCTGAATTTGGTTTGTTGCTCTCTCTCCTTCACCCGCACATTCTTCTATTGAATGTAAAATTCAGGACCTAGAATTCCTTTATCTGATGCTTCAACCAGTGGTGCTGCATCATCATCACAAACAGACTTAGATGAAGGTGCTCTGCCTGCACCACCTCCACCTCCACCTCCTCCTCCTCTTCCAGATACTGCTAACAATGGATCTGATGGTGGCTCTGTTCTGCCCGAGTCTTTGCCTTTACCTCCTCCACCTCCATTGCCACCAATGCCTGCAGCAACAAACATGTCATTGCCTCCACTACCTTTGCCGCCTCCACCTCCACCTCCAGGACCCCCACCTAAGGAACAAAATGCTAGTCGCCCTCCACTTCCCCCTCCTCCGCCCCTTCAACAGTCCACCCAGCCCCCTCCTCCTGGTACTGCTGGGATTGAAAGGGAGAGAAATCAACCTGTGCTGTCTGATGAACGTACCTCAAAGGAGTTTATGCAGGTAAGCTTTTCCTCACTCACCCTATTGTGATTACCAGTGTTAAATTTAAAGAAACTTTGAAATTGACACTCCTCTCTCTTTCTGTTTATCTCTCTCTTCTTCCCCTAGGTGCATAATGTTCTTCCTCCTCCTCCTCCTCCTCCACCTGGGATGCCTCCCAAGTCGGCGAGTAATCTTTCCGAAGGTCTGGCATCTGATGCTGAAAGCAATAATCCTTCACTGACCAAGGATCTTTCAAAAATTCCACCCCCACCTCCACCTAGGCAACAGCCTCCAGTGCCTGGAACTGCCCTGATCCCAACTTTACAGCCTGATGTATTACCCCCTGGAATATCACGTTTTCCTCCACCACCACCTCCCCCAGATATGCGACCTCCATTGGCTGCCCCTGGACTTATAAACCGGCCAACTCCCCCTGGTATGATGGTCCCTCTAATCAGCAGGCCACCATATGGTCCTCCTCCAATGATGAGGCCGCCACTTCCACCAGGTCCTCCTCCTACCTTTCAGGATGATGATCACACCTTAAACAGGCCTCTTGCACCCCAGAAGCCATCATATGTCAAGTCTGCAGCACCTACTGTTGTTAAGAGACCACTAGCTCAGCACACACCAGAACTTACATCCATGGTGAGTTCTTTCTTTTGTTACTGTTTGCATATTCCATTTATGACTCTTGCTGGTGGCTGTTACTTGAAATTGCATTTTTGCGGTCATAAAGGAGTATAATATGCAATTAGTTGTCACGGCAACAATGATGGTGAATTATTGGTGTCAGTGTTGTAATGAAACCTTGTAAGCTTTACTTCATATGCCTTTATATCGTATTCATGCAGCTATATTAGTACATTTCATTTTGAACTCTGATGAGACGTATGCCCTTTTGTGACCTAAAAAGTTGCTTTCTGGATTGGGATTCAGGTTCCTGCATCTGTTCGTGTAAGAAGAGAGATGAATGCCCCAAAAGCAAAACCTAAACCATCACTTTCAACCTCAGTGGCAGCCTCAAAGCCAGTAGCTCCCATTGTGAAGACGGAGGCAACTAATTCATCATCAGCTCCAAAGCCGCAGAGCATTGATGACTCATATATGGCTTTCTTGGAGGACATGAAGGCGCTTGGTGCACTTGAAAAATAGATATTCGAGACACTAGGAAAGAGGGAGGGGTCATTCAACTTAAAGGAAAGAAAAGATGTTCGTTCTTTGAAGTGGACGAGGGGATTGACCAAAGATATTTATGGTCGTCCAATATTGCAGTTTCTCTGGCTGTGGTATTTTAGAAACTTTCCTTGTACTAGTGTCCAGTTCACAATGCCAAAATTTTAAACTTAACTCAATTCATGAATCATGAGATAAGTGTAACCTAGGCTATTTGCTCTTGCTCTCCAATGGATAAGTCAGCAAAGCTGGAGATGTACAACATTGGAAGTTATTTATGAAATTGTACTTGTCTTTTCTCTTGTTTCTTCGGTAATCTTTACTGGAATTAATCTCTGGTTTATGTATTCTCTTTGCTCATTTATACTCATTTTGCCATGCTAAAGATGTAATTACAATCTTGTACTCTGCCAGGGATGGTTCTTCTCCACTTCCTATACCGGTCTTGTTTTGGCTCAGCCTACTAAATAAACAAGAATTTGTAAGCTGTTCACAAATGAAAACTAGCCAATCTTGACATGTTATCGGGTGAAGGGATCTTCAGCGCAATTTTATAGCCATGAGACCACTTTAAAACTGTATTTCCACTTGAATTTGAAGTCCTATGCTGCTTCCAAGAATGGGGGTTTGTGGACACGCTGTGTTAGTCTAAACAAGTTGTCCCTCATCACAAAAAGAACTAGTTTCGTTCTGATCACATTTTGATCTGTGACCTTGAAAATGTAGAGTTATCAACATTGACAACTCGCATTCTAATATTTTAATATTGACAATATAGAGGATTTGGTGCTAGAGGAGTTATTAGATAAATTACACAAGGGATAAAGTCACTTTTATACCTTGTATTTTGACACTTTGTTCAATTTTTACCTTCTGTTTTGGTTATTATCAACATTGACTCTTAGATTTGTAATCTGTTACAAATTTATACCCTTACACCAATGTAGAGTAGTTAATTTATCAAGATGCCATTTAAAAAATTGAAAATAAACCATATAAAAACTGATTCGAGAATAAGTTTATTAAATCATTGTGATAAAGTAACTGTTCTAAATTAGTGCCAAGTATAAATTTGTAACAAATTTTAAATTTAAGGGTCAATGTTGATAATAACTAAATCAGAAAATACAAACCGAATAAAGTGCCAAAATACGAGGTATAAAAGTGATATAATCCCATTACAGAATTCCTCACTCATCTACACATGCAGATCAGAAGGAAAATGGACCGATGTTGTGGAAAAGCAGACAAGAGCTTCAAGTAGTCCCTGCTGAGAAAGATCTAATTTGCTGTCCTTCCAAAAGTACCTTCTATCACCAAAATGCAATTGAAATCTACTTGATATGGCTGCATGTACAATTTAATATTGTTAATGTATACAATTCTTGCTCTCTTGCTTACTTCAATACCATGTTGGAGAACTTCTATGAACCAAGAGAGACGTTTTAAATAGAACTAAACTACACTACAATGTAATCTGTGTGAAAAAAAGGCAAGAAAACGAACTCCAACTGAACTGGCTATATACTTCTCTTATTTTATCATTTAGATGCCGAAGAGTTACTATTATTGTTTCTTCAAGAATACCCAGTTCTCATTTTCTCTAAATGCACATGAAATGATTAATGGTCTTAGTTTTCCTTTCCTATTTTCAATACCAATTATTATTATTTGTCTTCCATTTGACAAAGTAGAAGCTCTTCTACCCCCTAAAGTTCTGTGGCTTGAGAAGATTGGAAAAGGGGCTTATCTTAACATGTTTCCTCATCCTTATGGCTCCCAGAGAGCCTTCTTTTCTAACCAGCAGGGTAAGATATGGTTGGCAACACTCAATCTAAATTCTCAGTTTACTTTAACCAAATTACAATTTTATTGTCTCCCAATATAGAATTTTGTTTCTTTTTCTGCTATGAAGATTACTGTTTTTAAGGTATTTGTTCACTGATTTGTATGCTGGAGCTATCTGGGTTTGTAAACAAACCCCTGAAGACAGTAAAAACTTCCACTGCCAGTGTCCCTATTTGATACGCTCACGATTCTCCGGTTTACTGCAGCGAGACTCCAGCTGCAAATGGTCCTCTTCATGATCTGTGATATGTCTTCTGTTGGGGAGAAGAAAACAAGAAAGACGTTTATCTATTAGCAAGCCCTGGAGAGTTGCAAAACCAAGCAGATGCTCTCTCAAGTAAAAGAAGTCCCATATGTGACTATAAAAGATCATTATTCTTCTTCCAATGAAAATTGTTTAGAGGCAAATATGTTGATTTTCTTAGCTTTTTCCTTCTTTTCTACGTTGGATTTTATCTCAGGGACTAATTATAGAGTGAATATTGTGCACGTTTGAACTTATACGTGACCAATAACTTGACTTTTGTCATTGACTTGAACAAGCAAAAGAAAGACCTGTTCAACGTCTATGCCTTCCAGAGCTCTAGTACTATTTCACTCCATCCACTAACTTCATTAATAATAATTACAATGATGATAATAATAATAATAATAATAACGACAATAATATTAATAAGAATAATAACAATAAAGCATCACTTATTTGGTCAACTGCAATATTACAGGTGTTAAATGTTGTACTAAACGAGAAAGAAGATCTTAAAGGTGTAGAACAATCGTAGTTAGTGGCAAACCAATCGCTCAATTTGTTTCAGTTACATGAATATAAAGAGCACGTCAGCTAAAAAGAGTTGGTCAAATGTTAGTTAAGAGACCTGGGATTAGGATTAGTAGCAGCTGATGATTGTTCTACAAACCACCTTTGTGGTCTTTGGTCATTTCATTATAACGTGCAAGCAAATTTTCATGACGCATTCAGGAGAAGCTAAACAGAATTATGTTGAGAGTGTGTCAAAGGTGTAGTTTCTTTGTTTCAAGAGTTAGTTACTCTCAAATTAATAAGATTACTTCTTAGGGGAAAAGATGCAATTCTCAGTAAGCTGACATTTGACACATGCATCTATGTGCATTTTGGAAGCCTTTATATTTCTTACCGATATCACCACAATGCAATAGTTATACCTTCTTTTCCTCCAATTATCCTAATTCCTTTCTTTTCATTTTTTTTTTCTTTTCGTGAAATGAAAGTCATAACTGAGTTTGTTAATTTAGTCACCAAATAATCAGAAGCAGAGCCAGAAATTTAATTTAAAATGGACAAAAATCAATTGTAATATAATTATAGGAAAGACCTAATACAAAATTTGAAGGTATACTTAAAATTTTACAAGTTTTAGGGACAAAGGCATAAAGTTAAAGAGGTAAATATTAATTTTAGAAAAAATTTAAAGGTTATTTACAAGAAAAATAAAACTCAAGGAGGCAATTGCCCCTCTCCAATGGGGCGCTGCCCTACAAATAATGGCAATAGTTTGATAATATGTCAAAAAAATCACTATATGTTTCANTTTTTTGGCTGCTGAATTCTGTTGAAATACATTAGATTATGAGGTCCCAGGATTTACTTCCTTCTGCAAACAGTTCAACAAGCAGGTCAGCACAAAACAAGGGAAAGCCGTTCTAAGGTCTCTATTGGGTACCACTTTTCAAAGGGCAAAATGCCAAAATCCCAATCACCTCTTAGCAGGTTCACATTTCCAACTGATTACTAATCACATAATATTCTTTTCTCATTTCCGAGTTGATCATAAAAAAAAAAAAAAAAGACATACATTTTCTACATTTTCGGAAAGCAAAGGTTGTGGAAAACATATCAAACCAAGAAGATGCTATGTTCATTTTCTGTCCTACATGGTCACCAAATTGCAGCTACTTTTTTTAAGTAAAATAATGTGAGTAGACTTGACCCACTTATTATTTTATCATTATATGCCCAAAAAACATTATCATATATTGATGATAAGCATGTGGACATGGCCTTTTTATATTTATCCAGAAGTTCTACATGAGCAGACATTGTTTCAATTCTTTATTATAAAAGATACTTTTCTCAAGGGGAAAAAAAGATATTCAACTATCCAATCGAACACATCATATCTTTGTTTGTTTCTTCTGTAATTGATGTCATTGCCATTAAACACCTTTTTTTTTTACATTTTTTTAATAAATTTCTTTGGTAAATGCAAATGGGACTTTTCCACTGGTCTTTTTACATTTGAATATGGTGACATGCCTTTTGGACTTTCTTGCTGGTTTGAACACACTGAATCCAACCCACACAAGCCATAAATGAAGGCACTTTGAACTAACCAAGATCTATACAAGTTGGTATTCAAGGCAAGGGAGTTGGGGTTCTTCTTCTCAACCACCTCAATTGTTTCCATAAATAAATTCAGCAAAGTCAACCATGTGTTAGTTGCAAATGGGTGTTCAAGTCTTCATTTCTTGAGTTTATTTTAGCCTAAGTTTCATAAATTGAAAAGGGTTGTGACTTTGTGAGAGTGAGAGTGAGAGGGAGAGAGGGAAACCATTTAAAGCATATATTTTTTTGGGAGCTAAAGTCAGAAGAAAGAGCCATTACTATTGTTTGAAGATTTCAAGTGGGGTACTGATAAATAGGTGAAAAAGATAGAAAGATATTTGACAATGATCTCCTTCTGGAAGAGGAAATAGAAAAATGAAAGAAAAATTGTTTTAAAATGATTGAGAACGTGCCAAGGGGCCAAATAGTGGAGACCAATACTGAAAACAGAAGAGCAGTTGAAACAAGCATAATGTTCAAATCCGAGAAAGGCTTTTCTTTGTCGATAGTCTTCTCTTTCCTTGGACTCTCTCTCCTCAAGTAGATTAAGAGAGGCATGTTCTAGCAGAAGACTCTTATCTCTCTCCAGATTCTGGGGATCATGGGAAGCACTATTGCCACTGCTGGGCTGCTCTCTTTCTTGCTGCTGCTGCTGTTTAATCTTTCCTTTTCACTTCCCCTTTGCATTAATTCAAGTGAGTTTTTCTTTTATTGCTTAGTTTTTTCCTTTTTTTTTTTTTTTTTTTTTTTTACTTAAATTTGTTGTTATGAAGTTTACTGTAAGGTGTTCAATTTTATATTCCTATTGTTATGTATAGCAAACACTCATGGTCTAACTTTGGTGTAGGGGCACCCTCTACCTTGAATACAACACTGGAATTTTGTCCTTATAATGGGACCTCATGCTGCAACTCCAGAGAAGATCTCCAGTTACAGAAGCAATTTCAAGCAATGAATATCTCTGATCCTGGCTGTGCTTCTCTTGTGAAATCAGTACTTTGCTCGGTGAGTTTCTTGCTACCCCTTGTCTTTTTATATTTTATTACTTTGTTGTGGAAGCTTAAAAAGCTAAGCCTCAAACAAATTCTAGTTTGTTGTTCCTAGTAGCTTGAGTTAAGAGATGTATATTGTATGAACAATCTCTGATACTAATCTGGCTTTCTTGTGTCTCTCCCAGATGAGATTCATGGAAAGCCAATTTATTATCTTTTCTAGACACAGAATTACATGACAAAATAATAGATTCCCTTTTATGTTTACTGTCTCATTTGTAACTTTTGCTATTGATGGAACCGCTTAACGGCATCATGAACTATGCTAAGGAACCCCTATCTCCCCTTAGACACCTTCTCTTCCCTTTTGCTTTCTGTATCAATATTGAATTCAATTTGTTGAACTTTTACCGTTTGTTTATTTCTTTACCTTTTTTTTTTTTTCACAGAAATGTGATCCCTTTTCGGGTGAGCTGTATGTGGTTAATTCTCAAACCAGGCCAGTTCCTGTGCTATGCAACTCCACTGTTGTAGCAAATTCTTCCCAGTCTAGCCAAGCAGGGAATAATTTTTGCTCCGACTTGTGGGACACATGTCAAAATGTGTCCATATTGAGCTCCCCTTTTGCCCCTCCATTACAAGTTCAATCTGGATTACCAGTCAAATCCAACCTTACAAAATTGACTGATGTCTGGCAATCAAAAGCTGATTTCTGCAGTGCTTTTGGTGGACCTTCTTCTGATGAATCAGTGTGTTTTGATGGTGAACCTGTTACTTTAAATACTTCTGGAACCCCTAAACCCCCAAGTGGCTTGTGCCTTGAGAAAATTGGCAATGGATCTTATCTCAATATGGTTGCTCATCCTGATGGTTCCAACCGGGCATTCTTCTCTAATCAACAAGGGAAGATTTGGTTGGCAAGCATTCCGGAAGATGGATCAGGAGGAACATTGGGGTTTGATGAATCGAGTCCTTTTGTAGATCTAACTGATGAAGTTCATTTCGATACAGAATTTGGAATGATGGGTATGGCATTTCACCCAAACTTCGCGCAGAATGGTCGATTCTTTGCCTCATTCAACTGTGATAAGGTTAAGTGGCCAGGATGTACAGGAAGATGTTCATGTAATTCAGATGTTAATTGTGATCCTTCAAAGATAGGTTCTGATAATGGTGCTCAGCCATGCCAGTATCAGACTGTTGTAGCAGAGTATACAGCAAACGGCACTGCGTCCCGGCCTTCCTTGGTATAGCTTTTTATATGTTCATGAAATGATCAGTTGCTTCATTATCTCAAAAACAATATCAACTGAATCTTATGTCATTTTCCAGGCAACCAGTGCCAAACCAGTAGAAGTGAGAAGGATATTTACCATAGGCCTTCCATTTACATCGCATCATGCAGGTCAAATACTCTTTGGGCCAACAGATGGGTATTTGTACTTCATGATGGGAGATGGTGGGGGTGTTGGTGATCCTTACAATTTTGCTCAAAACAAGAAGTCCTTACTTGGAAAGATCATGAGGCTTGATGTTGATAACATACCAAGTGAGTAGGAGCAACAGATTATTCATGTATATAACTCATTTTTTATTTCAGTTAATCGAAAAAGAAGAAAACCAGCGGTTAACGTCATGATAAGAAGCTGATTTACTTCCACAAGTTGCTGCTAGTCTTTTCTCATGTGGGTGATTTTTTTTATTTTTTTCTTTTTTTGCTTTGTCAGGTGCTGCAGAAATTGATAAACTTGGTTTATGGGGAAATTACTCTGCCCCTAAGGATAACCCCTTCAGTGAAGATAAAGATTTACAGCCAGAAATTTGGGCTCTAGGATTAAGAAACCCTTGGCGCTGCAGTTTTGATTCAGAAAGGCCTTCCTACTTCATATGTGCAGATGTTGGACAGGTTAGAAGTAATATAATTTTCTTCTGATTGTTGAAGATTTGCTCTTGTGAAGTAATAAGCAATCAGTATGAGTTACTAAGTTAGCAAAGACCTTCAAAATTTCTGTTCCGGTATTACCTTCCTTAAAATGAAGTCCCATGATAAGCAAAGAAATGTTCATTCTTCTTCAATTAGACACTTTGTCTTGTCATGTTTCATGGTTAATCATAATCATCAGCAAAAAACAAAAAAGTTTCTTGAACAAGAAATTTATCATCTCTTAGGGGCATTATTTGCTTACATGTAAAAGGGGTTGAACCTTTCAAAATCAAGGTAAGGTAGGTAAACTCGGTCTATCCAAAACTCAGGTTCACTCTATTCTATTCTGTAACCCCTGTACCCCAAAAGACTTTTACGTATTACTTCTGTTGGTAATTTTGAAACTGTAATACAACATTCTGCCAAGTACAAATATAATGTGTGTATATATATATATATATATATTCCTTTTCTTCAAAGAAAAAGATAAATTAATATGACTTGAGAAGAACTGAAAAGAAAATGTCTTATGTTACAAAGTTACATGGTAAGCTTTCATCACAAATTGAGTTTACTTGCAACACATAATTGCCTTAATCTTTGTAGTGTGTGACGGAAACTGTTGTGTCAGTTTGAAAATACCAGTACCACCTAAATGAAATGTTCTGACACTATTTCAATCATTATCATCAATAGGATACATATGAAGAAGTGGATGTCATTACAAAGGGTGGAAACTACGGCTGGCGTCTTTTTGAGGGTCCTTACCCTTACAATCCTCCACAAGCCCCTGGTGGAAATACATCTGTAACATCCATTGACCCTATTTTCCCAATATTGGGATACAACCATTCTGAAACAAACAAAAACGAAGGGTCAGCCTCAATTACAGGCGGCTATGTCTATCGGTCCACGACCGATCCGTGCATGTATGGAAGGTAAATTGCCACTTTCTTCTATGTGGTTTCAAAAACTAATGAGACTGGTATTAGTTTTCTGTACACAAAATGAAATGTTGAAAATGCAGACTTTTGACAAGACTGTCAGTAATTTACTGATTATGATTATTGACCAGTGAAGATTCAAACCAAATCATTACTTCCCAAGTAGAGAAAAGGAAAACATGTTTGCTCTAATGGCAATGATTTTTTTTCCTGAAATTTAATGTATAACACCCTTCTTTGCCATATGTTTTGATCCATGGCAATGTTTACAATCCATTTTTCAGGTACTTGTATGGAGATTTGTATGCAGGCGCCATATGGGCTGCTGAAGAAAACCCGGACAATAGTGGGACCTTCAACACCAGCAAAATTCCTTTCAGTTGTTCAGCAGACAGTCCTATACAATGTGGGACAGTCCCAGGAAGCACACTCCCGAATTTGGGATACGTTTTCTCATTTGGGGAGGACAACAAGAAGGATGTCTTCATTCTAGCTAGCAATGGCGTCTACCGAGTAGTTCGTCCAAGCCGTTGCAAGTACACTTGCTCAAAGGAAAATGTGACTCGTTCTAGTGCAAGCCCGGGTCCTGCTTCTTCTCCTGGTTCTTATGCAAACCGGTTGAGTGACTCAAACTGTAGCATTCTAGTGCTGCTAACTTCTTCTTTCTTCTTGCTTTTGCTTGGTATTTTCTAGTAGCATATTGCTATATCTGATTGCCATAGAGAGAAGTGAGAAGAGTTGTTTTGTCCCAGTGGCGTGCATGAGATTGTTGTATCATAGAGACTTGTCCTTTTTCATGTGCCAACTTGCTTTTAGCTAAGATTTTGGCAAAGTTTTACTTGTACTTTGAACTCATTTGAATAGTCCATTTTCATTAATTTCTTTCATTCCAGTCTAACAGAAAATATTTCTTTGGGACAATTTTAAAAAAAAAAATGAAAAGAAACAAAAAGCGTTAGATATAAACATCAAACAACTAAGGAAAATGAATAGGAAGGGGGACAGCTCGGTTGATGTTCTATCCAAAAAAGAAGAACACTAAAATATAAGTTATTTAGTAAGTCTCATAATGTTATGAATGTAATCTGCTGAGTTTTTTTTTTTTCTTTTTTTGGGGGGGGGAATGTGGGGAAAATTGGCGCAGCGCAACAAGTTATTGGTTATCAGAGATATTTATCGGTCTTTTTGAAGGCACCTGTAGTCAGATTTTGGTTAGTTTGTCAATTATACCTGCATATTTTAAATTTAATTCAATTTTAAACTCCTACTGAGGTTTATCAGTTGGTCATGTTCTTATGTTCTTCTATTTCAAATAGAGATGTAAAGTGGGCCGGGTAGGGCCAGCCCACATTTCATAAATGCATACAGACTTCGTACTTAGGCACGACCCGTCTAAAGTCCATATTTTTATTAAGGGTTCGGGCATGGCGCAACCCACATTTTATGGAAGCATAAGTGGACCGTGACTATGCGGGCCGAATATAGGCCATAATGTGAGCCTAATTTCGTTATTATTCTATGCTTTAAAATATCAAATATGAGTCTAAAATCCATTTATATTCTTTTAAAAATTGAATAAATTGAAAATAAACAAAAATAAGTAAATAAATAACATTAAAAGCATATTAATGAAAATATTTAATTAAGATTTTTTAACATTTTGTTTGAAAAATATATTTAAAATTATGTATAGAATGACTAAATGTAGGCCGATAGAATTGTGAGTCGGGCTGAGCCTGTGGGCCTATGATTGAGGCCCAGTCCGGCCCTTACTATATGTAACGGGTCGGCCTAAGCCCACATAATGTGAGCTTGGGTCGGACCGGTATCGTGCTTTTTTCTTCGGAATGTGGATCGATATACAAAGCCCGACTCACATTGACATCTCTAATTTTAAAGTGATGACTCGATTTGATAGTGGAAAATACTATGAACCGTGTTTTTGTTTAAATTTTTACATAAATATAAAATTTTATAAGAAGTAATATTAGTTATTACAAATATATTACATCTGTAATTAGTTTTTGATCAAGTTTTTCGTTCTTTCCAAACTGATCAAACTTAACTTGATAGTTTTTGTTTTGATTTTTTCAATTATTTGGTTTTTTCGAGTAATAATTTTTTAGGGTTAATTATATTTTTATACCTACGTTTTGACTGTTTGTTCAATTTATACTTTGTATTTTAGTTATTATCAATATTAACCTTCAAATTAAAAATTGTAATGAATATATACTCTCTTTCGGTCAAACACTAATTTTGATTATTGAGTTTACCAAAATACCCTTTAAATTTTAAGGATAATATTTTAATACTTAAGTTAAATTTAAAACTAATCAAAATTAATATCTACAAGAACAAATATTAAAAAAATAATTTAAAATATGTAAAACTTATAAATATTAAATATTATTTATAAATATATTTATCAATTTTTAAAATAGTTCTAAATTTGAACTTCAAATATATGTATTAGTTAAATTTAAAACTAATCAAAATTAATATCTACAAGAACAAATATTAAAAAAATAATTTAAAATATGTAAAATTTATAAATATTAAATATTAGTCATAAATATATTTATCAATTTTTAAAATAGTTCTAAACTTGAATTTCAAATATATGTATTTAAAATTTAAAGGGTATTTTAGTAAATATATTGGTCAAAATTGATGCTTGACCAAGAGAGGTATAAATTTATTATAAGTTCTAAATCTAAAGGTTAATGTTGATAATAACTAAAATACAAAGTATAAACTGAACAAACAGTCAAAATACAACGTATAAAAACATAAGTTTCCATTTTTTTAAGAAGTAATATTAGTTATTACAAATATATTATATTTATAAATAATTTTTGGTCAAGTTCTTCGTTATAACCAAACTTAATTTGATCGTTTTTGTTTTGATTTTTTCACTTATTTGGTTTTTCTGAGTCGGATTTTTTTATTCAAAGATATTCTGTTTTTTTTTTGAAAAAAAAAGGGCGGATAAGATCCCGGTGGCAGTTCACTTCCCGATGATAAAAAAAGACATTCTAATTACTTACTATCATTTTCTTCTTTTCTTCTTCTTCAACCATAGTTCCCGATGGGATTGAACCGAGCCCCATGTGGAGGTAGTAAGACAAAGTCAACAAATTAAAAGCAGAATTTGATCGGTGATGTCTAATGTCTGTAGAAGATCATAACAACATGGTTTCAACTTTCAAATTAGCAATAATATGCATAAAATGGCTATGAAGTAACCATGATCCCAACCTCTAAGTTTAATATGTTGCTGTTTTTCCACTAACAAAAATGCTTAACAACAACATTATATAAAGAGAGAAGCACAAGCAATTATAAGATAATTTATTTCCGTAGTTTCTTTGAAAAAAAAATAAAAGGAAAAAAAAAAAAGATAACTCATATTTCCCTATCATCATTATCGCCTTTCTTACAGTCCCCTTGTCCGAGGGTCCAGGCCACTTATCATCTTGCCAAGCAGTCAAAGTCAAAGTCAAAGTCAAAATCGAGATAAAAATCAATATGAGATTACAATAATAGCTTTTTTCTGCTAGTATTTGTAATTTAAGTGGTATTCGGTTGGGATGAATATGCTTAGGAATGGAATTATTATTTCTAAGGAAAGCCCATCAAGTGCTTAGTTTAATCTTGAAGAGAATACAGTTTATTCCATTGACAATTATAATTCAGCTGCATAGTTGAAAAGTCTTTCCTAAACTGAATGTATTTCTATTCCAAGCCACAATTCAAGTATGTATACTTATATTGTATGAACGGTTGGTTATATATGATTTTATATCAAAATATTCTATTTATATAGGTGTATACATAAATATAAATAGCGAACTAATAACAAATTTATCTTTATTATATTGTGCTTTGTACTATAGAAAGGTAATAGAATAAGTTTTGTATTTTGGAAATTAACGGACAAATCATGACAGAATGTGAAATAATCACAACTATATATTTGTCTATTTATTATAAACTAAAAATGAGAATCTAATTAATAAAAAAGAAAAGGGCGCCTCCAAGCACAATCCCACAAAGAAAGAAATCTCAATAAATTGTAGAATATCTAATGCATTCTTATGCTCTATTATTAACCAGCTTGTGCCACTTCACACTCATATACTACATATAAATATCTAATCTATATAATTTTTACTATAATTGATAGGAAAAAAAAAAGAACATAAATGACATATTTGTCTTTAAAATTTTTTATTTTTTTTAATTTTCTAATACAAAAAATACATAAATAAATAAATGAATTAATTTTTATACCAATATAACTATTTGTATTAATTTTCTAATAGTAAGAGCATTTTTTGTCTATATAATATTAATTTCATTCCATTCCATAATAAACCAAACACAGTAATTTCAATTCTAATATGTTAACCAAACAACTCAATCTATTTACTTTTTTATTTCATTCCTATTCTCGTTCTATTCCTATAATCATTCTCATCATTTTTCCATATTTGTTTAGCAATCAAATGTCATCTTAGAGTTTGAGCAGACAAACGTCACAACAATGGTGACGCTCCATTTCAAAAGGCATTTGCTCTCGTCCACTGGATTTTTGCAGAGATTTGCACTCAATGATCAACCAAAACAAGAATAGAATGAATTCAAGCAATAAATAATATTTTTTTTTAAAAAAGACTTCTATATTTTTTGGGAATCTTTGCTAAGGACCAAATAGAATGAGGAGACTGGCTAGATTTTTTTCTCTCTCCTTTTTTTTTTTTTTCCGTCAATATAAGCTTAAGAGAAATTGAATATTGAAAATGCAGAAAACGATAGATGGGCTAAGGACTATATCGAATGCTAATGAAAATGCTACATCATATTTACTACAAAATATAAATTTCAGACCAAATTAAAACTTTTAGTCCAATGCACGATGCTATTTAAAATACTATTTTTATTATTGTTACTCAATAATCAATAGGATAATTTCATAAGTGTTGAGTATTAAAAAAATATAATGATGGAGCATTGGAATTTTGAAATTATAACATTATTGATATATTTGATCATATATTTGAGATTAAGTATAGCCTATCTTTCACACGAAAATAACATTTTGCAAACAACAATTTTCATGCAATCGATAAACCTTGAAACCATTAAACCATAATAGTCTATAGAAAGGATAATATATTTTAGAAATTACAGTTCATAAATAATACCCCAAATTAGATGTGAAAAGAATAATTGTCAAGGTAAACATGGTAAAATTTATTCGAGTCGAACACTTCAAATGGACGACGGTCTTCCATAGTCCCATTGTTGAGGTTGTGTCATCTGTGCATCAGGCCTATGTTTCATTAATGAGATTGATATGATATTCTATTTTCCACTATTTTATTTTTAATGAGGCATCATCATCTCAGAGATGATGCCTCATTAATTTATACTTAGTTAATCCTAATATTGGAAGTTTTAAAAATAAAATCATTAATCATTAGAAGAAATGGTTTCTTTTTTCTTTTTTTCTTTCAAATTGAATCAGTAATATGGTCATATGTCACCCCAAACATTTAAATTTAATACGAAATAATATAGTACCCCAAAAATAAAGGGCTGGTTACAAGTAAAAACACTGTCCCCACATCCTCTCTATCGCAAACTATCGGTTGATGCTGTATATCACATTATGTGTAAAAGTTAATGGCACAAATAGTCCTTAAATTAGCATATTTATGACAATTAAGCTCTTGAATTTTCTAATTTGTAACAATTTGATCCTTGAACTATCTAAATTATAATTTCTTGTTAAATTTTGAGTAGTTGTAGTATTTGAATGTATATTTAAGAGAAAATAAATTGAATAAAAAAATTTGAAGAGAAGAAAATATGCACTCTTCGCATTTTTTAGGGACTTGGTGTTGCAATTTTTTAGAAATTTTTTTTATGATTATTCATTTTTATGCTTGAACTTTTCAAATTACCTTTCAGATACACTTTTAGATGTCATCACGTACTCTTCACATATGTTTCTGGTAAAAAATTTAATAGTAGATTGTAATTTAGATAGTTCGGGGACCAAATTGCTATAATATAGAAAGTTCAATAGCTTAATTGCTACAATTAAAATTTTGAGGACCATATTGCCATAAATTAGATAATTTAAGGACCATTTGTGCCATTAAAGTACATATATATATAGGGTCATAATCCCGTAGTTTTTTTTTTAGCCATTGGATCATTATCTAACAGCTACTATGATTTGAGTAATTAAAAAAAATATTAACAATAAATATACATTATTTAATGCTTTTTTCTTTCTATATTTAACCATGAAAAGGTGCACGTGATGAATTTTAATTAGGCGAAACAATATCTAGGTAAATAAAAATCCCTAGATTGGTGTGTGTATATATATATATATATATTTTGAAATGACATAATAAACTTTATTCTAATTTGTTGTATTATAAATGGTGATTATTTAGGATAATGCTAGGGGCCTCAACCATTGTACCAAATTTTTTGTAACAATACATATGATATATGATTTGTCACTATTTATTTACTAATGTATTAAAACTTATACAAATATATTAAATATTATCATTAATTGAGTAGTGACAAATCACATCCACATGTGTCAATATTAAAAATTTGGGATAATAGTTAAGAACCCAAGTATTATCCAGCTATTTATAGGTTTACAATGCGTATAAAGTGCAAATTATCCCCTTTTTCTTTTTCTTTTTGTTAAAAAAAAAAAAAGAAAACATTTCTATTGCATTTGACAGGTTTATTAGAAAAAGGGACTCCAAAAGTCCAAACTCCAGTAAGCAGAGTAAAAAAAAAAAAAAAAACAAATGTAAAATTATTCTGATGTTAATGCTGTATATAGTTACTAAGAAAAAGGAGATTATGTATTAGGGTAAAAAACAAATCTACAAGCAATAAATCTATCCAGAGAGTTTCGTCATATTACACTATACTTCTATATTGTTTAGTTTCTTATAATCAAAATTTTACGTTATCGGATAATTAAACAATATTCAAAAGAAACACATACTATTTGTAAATTTTGTTTATCTCTCATGATACGTTATCGGATAATTAAACAATATTCAAAAGAAACACATACTATTTGTAAATTTTGTTTATCTCTCATGAAAAATAAAGAAGTAAGAGATTAGTTTGTAGACCTACAGTCTAAATATGTTGACCTCCACATGACACAAACAATTATTGAACCTAGGTTGATGGTGTCTTCAGTTACTCAGTTGAAGAATGTAGAGATAGTTTTCTCACGTAATTACACAAAAAGAGATATACAAAGATACAACTGAATTTTTGTAAATAGTTCATTACAGCATAGAAGATTATAAGATGTCAAACATTACACATAGACCTAACAAGCAATTTATTAATTATCGATGATGAATTTTCCTTAATAGTAGCTCTTGTTGCCTCAAGAGAAAATTTGGATCCAAAATTTATAAGTATAATTAAATATCAGTATACACATGATTGGTCATTATGAAAAGAGACAATTCAAGCTGCGTTAGACTCACTACATAAACTAAAGTATTCGGACCTGCTGTGTTGACTCCCAAAAATGTGCAATGATTGAATATATGTATTATCTGAAAGTATAATGAGAATAATGAGGTAGTAAGATATAAAATGATACGAGTTATCCATGATTTTTCACAGAGACCAGGCATTAGTTATGGGAAATTTATGCTCCTTTTAAGAATATAATCACACTTAATTACTTGATTAATGTGACAGTTAGTGAGAGACTTGATATGCACATCATGGATGACGTAATAATTTATTTATATGGATAACTAGATAATGATATTTATATGAGAGTCCTAAAAAACTAAAGACACAAGAGATCAGTGAGCATCAAACAAGAAATACATACTTGATTAAATTGCAGAGATCCACATATGGATTCAAGCAACCTGAGCATATATGTTATAATCGATTGAATGAATCTTTGCTGAAAGAATGATATTTGAATAATGCATCATGTTTGCATATTTTTATAGAACAATAACAAGGTAATAAATGTGATCATAATGTCCCGTTTGGCCTGACCTATTTTGCCAAGTCTACTTTACGGAGGAGAATACACGACTGGACTTTTTTTTTTTTTTTTCCCCTTGACCTGATTTTGTCTCACTGGGTTTTCTAGGTAAGGCTTTTAATGAGACAATTTGAAACGTGTATCTTACACAAGGTCTATGTATATATTTTTTCCTTTGCCATGGTTTTTGTCCCACTATATTTTTCCATGTAAGTTTTTTAACAAGGCGCAGACTAATACTGCAAATAAGTACCGAATGGGAGTGTTATAGACTATTCACCTATTTGCTTTTGTGTAGTTATAAATATTAATTTATATTATGTCCCCGCTTTGTACTTTATATACAATTAAATATTAAGAAAAATAAATGAAGTATATTATACTATTTTTTTAGTAAGGACCCTAATTGCTAATTGGGAATTAACATTGATTGGAATTTAAATAAAATAGTTATGATTTAGAAAAAAAACAAATGTACTAATTAACGTATAATTTTAATTCTATTTTTTTAGAGTAAAATAACTAAAATAAATAAGGACTAGGTTGGTATTGCTGTACTAGCTGAAGCAATTGTGTGCTGTCTAAAAGCAAAAAACATATTTGATAAATTAAGATTATGTGTGCTCTAAAATATTATTTTAGATGTATAATTAATTTTGAAGAACAATTTTTACCTGTGTCTAAAAGCAAAAAACATATTTAATAAATTATAGATTATATGTGCTCTAAAATATTATTTTAGATGTATAATTAATTTTGAAGAACAATTCTTACCTTACTAACATTTGTTGCCCAAAAACAGTAATCTATTAAGAGTAATGATAGGGACACTAAAATTATACACTATAAAATTATACCAGTGATGTAGCATCACATTCAGCTTTATAATTTTCATCAGTGTGATCCCACTCTTAAATAAAAAATAGTTAAAATGTATGCCACATTATTTGGTATGAGTGTTTGGTGCAAAATTTTGGAGTCCCTATCATTACTTGTCTAGAAGACTAACATTTCCTTATTTTTCTTTGGCTGTTTTTAAAAGCTAAAAACATAATTTAAAAGCAATCCAAATAGGAAACTCAACAGATGAATTTACTCAATAACCCAAAAGTTACCAATTTGTGGCAAAATTCTAATAACAAAAATAATAACCGAAAAGATTAAAAAAATAAAAACAAAAACAAAAGTATTCCTGGTTTCTCTCTCTTCCCCTTCTGCATCTCTCCCTCTCGCTCTTGCCCTTCCCAGTTAAACATAAGCAAAACCTATGTGAAATCAATAGGTTTCAACTATCAACCTCTAGTCCTCCTCCATTCACTTCTTTCTCTTCAATCTTTAAAAAGGAATTAAAAAAAAAATCGGAGAGAGAAAAAAAAAGAAGAAAAAGAAAATCAAAACATTTAACACAAGGCCGAGGCCCCCCCTCCAAAACAAAACAACAACAAAAAAAAAAAAGGAAAAAAAAAAAGGAAAAAAAAAAGAAAAAAACTTCCCAAAATTGTCTTCCCTTTTCTTTTCTTCAATCCCTCGCTCGCTCTTTAGCCCTTATTTTTTCCTTCTTCCCAATGCAAACCTATGGTGATCCCCTACGTGTAATCCCACCTTAACTCCCGTAAACCCCTCTCTCGATCGATCTCTCCGCAACCATGTCCCGCGAAGCCTCCCCTCCTCCGATCCCCGCCGACCGATCCTCCGACCACTCCAAACCCCAAAACGGCACCTCCACCCCCCAAAACGACACCACCACCGCGACGCCCCCGGGGCCTCCGCTCTCCCGGAGCAACCGCCCCTCCCGCGCTTGCACCATACGAACCGCCGCGCGGCTCTACGCGGCGGCTCAGCCGGCGGCCGAGCAGCGGAGGCTGAAGGCGCTGAAGAAGAAGAAGAAGGAGGAGGAAGAGGAGAGGAGGCAGGACGGGGAGGAGGGGGCTTCGCCGCAGCATCAGCAGCAATGCAGTAGCAGTAAGATCGTGACGCCATTGGTGGAGCCGCCTCCAGCTTCGCAAGTGCCGCGGTGGACTCTCCGTTCGATGTGGGAGTTGGCGTCCGTACTCAATTTCTTGCATGTGAGGGTTCATGGAAGCTTTTCAAGCTTCGATCTTTTTTTAGGTTTTCAATTGTTCTTGATTGATTTCTTTCCGTTGCAGGTTTTTAGGCCCCTTTTGAATATTTCGGCCGAGTTTTCGGCCGAAGAGTTTGAGACGGCTTTGCTTACGCCCAATGACACACTCAGTGATATTCACATCCCTCTGTTAAAGGTTGGTACTTTTTTCTGCTTTGAGCTTTGAATTGAGCTTTTTGTTTTGGTTGAACTTCGTTGAAGCTTGTTTGGAAAAATGGGTTCTTTTTTCAATGAATGTGGAGCTTTTTGTCTTTGTTTTCATTCTTACTTGTGCTGTTTTAGTCCTCCTGGATTTCAATTCTTTTCTTTTTGTTGGCTTGTGCTCTTTTGTGTTTGTTTTAAGTCAAGAAATTCACAAAAGTTTAGGACTTTGAAGTTCGAGTGGTGGAAGTTTAGTTTTTAATCACTTTAAAACTGAAATTTGAGCTACATTTTAATGATTGAATTGCAAAGCAAGCTTTTTTCAGTTGAAATTGTTCATTAGTACGTATTAGTTAGTGTACCGTGATAGAATCCTTCATCTTTGCATAAACGTTAAAATTCCATCATATGTCGGGAGGGTATGAGAATGTGCCAAAGAAATTTTGTTGCTATGATCGGATATTTGAGTTTTTAGGTCTTCTGTAACTTCTTAATTTTAAATCATGCACACCTCAACTCGTGCCAAATTGCCAAGAGAGTTAATAGATATTATTTTCTTGTGGCAACTGTGAAACTGAAACCTAATAATGCTCATGTTTCTGTAAAATTTAACATTTTCTCTGTAGTATCCTCATATGCTGCTGAACCTGGCTTTTCCCATAATTTTTATCGATTTTTCTTCAGGCGATTCCTCCTGTTACACGAATGGCACTTACACGTGATACTTGGGTTACCGTTTTGTGCAGAAAGTTGAGAGACTGGTGGCATTGGGTAATTGCACTCATTTACTGATGTTTGACAATACTGTGGTTTAATATCATCAATATTTTCATTGTATTATGCGATTCTTAATTAGACTTGGCATCATTTTGCAGGTTGCAGATGGGGATCTACCCATCGTTGCTTCACACGGGTGAGTAATCGTAAATATTGGGTTACTTTGCCAATATAAAATTTACATATGTTTCTAATGTGTCTGGTCATGGTAATTTGCTAGGGTGGAGATTGAACTATATAAAACACTTGATCCTGGGGTTCGTGTCGTCATCTTGAAAGCACTTTGCGACATTCGTGTGGAGGTACTTTCGTTACTAATAGTACTTTTATGTGTAAATTTCGTATGTCCACTTGATTTTCACAGAATCTAAATGTTCTTGAATTTCATTTGCGCATGCTATATGGCATATATTTTTATTTCTTTTTGATTGAGACTCGTGAATATGTTGACACAATCTGATGCCTTCTCAGGCCTGCTCCCTTGTACAATCATTATGTTGACACAATCTGATGCCTTCTCAGGCCTGCTCCCTTGTACAATCATTTTCGGTCCTCTCCATTTAGTTTGAAGTTTTATGTCATCTTTTTCTTGAACAATACTCTCCTAACTAATCATAAATGCATTATCTCATTTTATGTTGTTGAACAGTAATATCAGTACATGTTCCTTTTGAAGTTTGTCCAGGGGACTTATCTTTCAAGAAATGAAAAATGATGGTCTCTTGTGATTAGGAGTTTCTAAATCTTTTAATTATGTACATGTAGATTTTGGTTGTCTCATGTAGCCATGTTTATTATTTTATATCTTTATTAAAAAAAGAAAAAAGTTTGTTATTTGATTGATATACTGACTTCTCTACCACCTAGTTGTTTGTTTTTATTTTTTTTATTTTTTTTTTGGGGGAGGGGGGGAGGTGTGCGGGAGTTGTTGGAGACTACTACTACATTAGCTTATTCTATGGAGATCAATAACTAATGGTCAAAATATTTTCCGTAACACTGCCCCTCCACACTCCCACACACACACACACACACAAAAGGGGGAAAAAAGGTCAATCATCAAAAACAAAAAGGGAGTGTTTGTGACCAAAGTATATGATTGTTTGGTATCAGGTAGTTTATATGTTAATACTTTTTGAAAATTCGATGAAATATGATCCCTGCTACACCCACTTAAGACTTGAGATTTTAGCTTCTTCGTTGTCTTGTCTCTTTTTTTCATCATGACTGTATACCTTTTAATTTATTTAGTTTTGGTATTTTCTGCCCACAAGCCTGTTTTCTAGGTAGCAAGTTTGTTGAAAAGAATTATGCAGCTATAAATTTATGTTCTGATTAAGTGTGTTGGTTGGTGTTTGTGTGTGTTCCCCCCCCCTCCTCTCCTCTCTCCCTCACTGTTTCCTTTTTGTTATTTTTTTCAACCATAATCGTAGTTTACAAATACCAAGTTGATTTTGAATTTCTTGCAAAATTATTTCGTTGCGTTTACTTTTTGTAATCTTCCGCTAAGATTAAATGTGGGTGATGTCTTGCAGCAAGACGACATCAGGAACTACATTGACAACTCAGTTAAACGTGGTGTTCAACTTTCTACATTTCGTAAAGAACGTATTGGAGGTGACTCTCATGGAATTTCATACTGGTAAGTATACTACTTTTATACAAGCCAATAAAATTACTGTAGTTTCTGTTTGTTTTCTTCAAGCTTAGACATGTGTATGGGTCTTACTGGAAAACATTCAATTGTTTGTGAATTGATTCTTGTAGAGCTCATCTTGGTTGGTCTGAGTCTTATCTACTGGGTGCTTGTGGCTGCTGCAGGTATGAAGATGATGAATTAGTTGGTCACAGACTTTACCGAGAGATTCGGAAATTTGAGGTGAAGAAAGCAAAAGCAAAGGGCTCTCATATCCCTCTTAAGGCATCTTACCAGTGGGAAACAGTTGCAACCAATTTTGATGAATTCCAATATGTTTCTGTAAGTTGCTAATGGTGATCTGCCTATGTGTATCCCAGAATTAGATTTATCTATAGAAAGACGACTTTTTTTGAATCAGTTCTGATGTTAAACGGTTTTTCTGTTCTTTATTTTCCTAGTCTGGCCTATTAATCTAAACTATTCCCAGAATGCAGATTTTTTACCCCCTTACAGAATCATCTTTGGATGTACAAATTTTGAATAAATAAATATTTTTTGCTACTTGACAGAACATTTTCTCCTTGCTGCTGCTATTCCTTCTAGTTCTAAACATCTTGTTTACTCTCACAGGAGAAACTCTTCTCGAGTACTAATAGAACAGAGGCTTCACTAGGGAAAAAGTTGAAGATAGACATGCTTCCCGAGATTGAGAAGGTTCATAAGGTACCAAAAACTGTTTCTGAAAAGGACCTCGTTGCTTTATTATGATAATTATTTTCTTTCCCTTGATCAATTACCTCTAGTGCATTCTTAGTTTTACGTTTATTGCTGTAATAGTATTTTTGCTGTGATTGAGGTGACAAACTGTTACTTTGATTTCACTTTAACAGAGGAAAGAGAAGTTGCTGAAGAAGCAGCACAGACAAGCTCTCCTCCTTGATAATTTTTACAATATGGATGGGCTTGCTCCAGGTCGCTCCCTTCGAGATAGAAAACCTGTCACGTATACTTTTGGTAAGAATAAAAAGGTTTGAGCTTTGGAATTGTTTGATAAGGTTATAGTTTCTGTTTTTAATCATAATAATAAGTGACACATGCAGTGTGTGTGGTGGGGAATGAATTTATCCCATCACCTTTTACTTGTATCTAAATTCAATTCTTCTAGGCAAGAAGTTATTTGAAGTGAGATTTTTGTGATTTGCGTCTGTCTTTTCTTAAGAGACATGGGTAACATGTTATCTGTCTTCATATCCAAATAAAATACTATTTTCTAGCTGGAATCCAATAATTTGATTTGCAAGATTGCCCCTGATATATTTAGTTTATGAGCAACCTTCAGAATTCACTCTTTCAAGTTCTGTTCGATAGGCTAGTTTCCTTTCTTTCCCTTACAATTTTCTTTTCCTCTGCGTTTTTGTACAACTATCTGGATTTGATTTGGGTATAGATGCTTTTCTCATGTTCATTTGTTGAAAGGATTGCTTTCTATTTTTTAAAAAATACTTGTGTTAGTTTTCCTTCTCGATGTGGCTTCATCTTTTGTGGATGTTCCTCCATAATTTATTGATTTGTCAAGATTGTCTCATGAGATGATTGTGGATCACTGAAATTTCTCTGTTGTTTGTGGTGGCTAATCGATGTAAGATCAAGCCCGTAATGATTTTGCATAGCCAACTACTGGGACCTAATTGAACTTCCCGAGAGGCCACTTAGATGATTAGGGTATTTAATTGGACCTAAATTTTTATTTTAATGAAACTTTGTGAGAAATGTGATGAAATTTTCAGCTGAATATCTTTTGTTTTTGGTCGTAACTATTGGATGATCTTGTTGTGGCAGGAAAGTGTTATGGGGAATGTTTTTACTGCCTGATGTCTCATGTGTTAATGGATATGTGATCTGATTGTTGTCAAATGATATTGCAGATGATTATGATCGGTCCATTAATGAGGCAATCAAGATTACTAAGTATGAAAATCATCACCTGTTTACGCATCCTCACTGACTCCATTTATGGCAGGATCTTTTTGACTGACATTAGTGCTGACTTTAGTACTTATTCTTCCATGACAGACGGAAGCAGCCATCCCCAGAGGCTTCATACAAAAGGGAAGGAATTGGAAAACTTGAAGTTTCTGTTAATGGTAAATGGACTGGTCCTTCACATGCCTCTCAACATGTCAGTTTTAGTGCTCTTTCTCCCAAATCGCCCGATTATGATGATGCCGATGAAGATAATAAATCTGATCTAATGGATAGAAGGTGCACTCTTTAAGACCTACTGTTTGTTCCTTTTCTATTGATTTTCGATCTTCAATGTCGAAAAGCTCTACTCAAATTAACTTTTACGTCTTTGACATGTAGCATTAGGCGGAGACAGAGGCCTCAACGGTATTCTGAGAAAGAGTTTGTAGAAGCAGTTTCTGATAATGATGCAGACTTTGATAGTGATGATGACATTGTAGGAGAGGCCATTTATGATGAGGAGTATTTGAGGCAGCGTAAACAGAGGAGAAAATTTTCCAGTAGCTCTGAAGGAGATGAGGAGTATCGTTGGGAGGAAGAAAATCCTGAAGAGGAGGACGAAGAGGAGGAAGAAGAAGAGTCCTTGAGTATTAGTGAGGATAGTGATGAACCCCAAAAGTTTAAGAAATTGCCTGGCCGTACCAGAAGGGAAGCTAAGTTGAGGTCTGTTGATGATCTTCAATCAGGTTTAAGACGGAGTAAGAGGGCCACCAGAAACCGAATAAATTACCGGCAGTACGAAGTGTCAGAATCAGAAGCAGAGTCTATGAAACCTGAAAAATCAAATGCATCAGATGAACACACAGATCCAAGCGAGAATGGGGAGTTTTCAATGGGAACTCAAGATTCTGATGGCAACGATGATGACCAAGAAATGAAAGCTGTTGAGCCTGTTGAAAGTTACCCCGAGACAGTAGAGAATCAACAAAACCCACCTCCCGAAAAATCAAGTAGCCTAGGCCAAGATGAAATGGAAGGAATACAGAAAAGGCGTTTTCTTGACCTAAACGAGATTGCCACCGGTGACCTTAATGAGATTGCCACCGGTGACCTGAATGAGATTGCCACTGGTGACCTAAATGAGATTGCCCCTGGTGACTTAAATGAGGTTGCCCCCGGTTCAAGCTTTGATGATGGTACGAACACAATAATGAAGGATGATGATACAGAGGATTTCTGAGGCTTCCTACTCTGCTGGAAGAGCTGGGTTTGTTTTAACCAGGAAGCCGAAGTGTATGATATCGAAATTTTTAAATTTTGTGATAAGCCCATGGAAGAAGTTACTGTCAGTTTTTTTTCCATGGCATAATTTAAGCCAAAGCTACCTTGGCGTATGATCTGCAGCTGGGGAGCGAAATGATGCGGAGAGTTACTTAGAGTAGGTAGTCATTTTTTAGTATGTCAAGATTCAAAAGAAACACCTGCAAAAGATGACTGGGAATTTGTTGCGAGTTCTTTAGTTCATCGGATCAATGTACAATAACCTTCAACTAATATTGTAACTGAGAAATTTGGCTTTAGATGATCAAGCCTCTGTAGTATCATCTCTTGTGGTCATGAGTCATATATGACAACGATATGCTCCTGTGCATTTGGGTTGGTTGGATCTGTTGATAAATTGATCAGGTTAGAAAACTGGTCGTATTTGTAGTGGTGCCATCCTCCCTGAAAGAAGAGTAGCTAATCTTATTTTTGGTTCATCTTGTTTGAATTCCTTAATTTATTTACGCTTTGGATCTTGTTCGTATTGACGTTCTTATTCATTGTTTGCTATTAATTATCAGATTATGCAAATCAGGATGCTAGAAATATGGTAAGAAAATGATCATGTTAGCATTTTGGATTCACTCTTTAGATGATACAAAGTTTGATGCTGCAGTATAGGCTCGTTCAGGGTTGTTGATAGTTTTGAAAATACAGTACTTTTTAAAATCCTTTATTCTCTAAAAGCTTCTTATTTGTGCTTGAAACAGTTTAAAGGATGTATAGCTTTGATTTCTATTCTGATTATTTGTGCTTGAACGCTTTATATGAAATATTCGAAAACCGATTCTAGAGCATCATAAAGAAGAAAGATACAGGATACTGTATTGAACATGCAGAATTAAGAAACGCAAACATAAAAGCGAAAAGGAATAACTACTATACTAATATCAGATAGAAACAATAATTCTGTTGTGGCTAACAGCTTAAAAGACGAGTGAATATATAGGAACCAAAGGAAAAAGAGCTAACGTAACTAAAATTGAAATTGGAAAGCTCAAATTGGATCCAGCTTTTAACCGGATGAAAATGTAGAAATTGATGTAGGCCAGGAAGTATACACGAGTAAATGCTCCCAAGTTTCTAGTGAAGTCTTTCCTTTTACACTCCGAGAGGATCCCAAAATTTGCAAACTTTTTTTGTGCTTTTTCTAATCTCGTACTTGTAAATTTCATTGTTGTGTACCATGAAAATTACATCCCCATTGTATAAGAGCAGCCACAATCCTCTGAAGTAATCTTAACCAATTGTGACAACCGGGGTTGGCCCCGGACCACTTCAAAGCAGACTTTAACCCAGGAAACCCTCCACCAAGGCCAAAGTTGATGGGCAGGTCAATGAAATGGCATCGTTTTGGATCATCTTCACTAGCACCATCCATGGACAGGTCTAATGCAACAATCCCTTGGACATTAATTCGATGGACATTAGCCCCATTTACGAGGGAGTATACAATTCCATTACTTGCAACTAAATCATCAAAATATTCCAAATGGGGAGCCATTTATTGATTTGATCCATTTTCCGTTCTCCTGACAAAATACTGCCCAATCAAATACATAATCATTGCCATAATTAGAAAAATTGATATGCAAGACCTTGAACCTGTATTGACCATTGTTGCCGAGCTCGCACACAAATCCACACTTGTTGGCACCCTTGTGCTTGGAGCAGCAGGTAGCCACGGACACTGCCTGGTAACTGGATTGCAGATGACATACTGAACTCGCTCGCTGATACTCCCACACCAGAAATAAATCTTCATACGATGCCTGTTCTCACACTCTTGCACAAAATATTTGAATAAACACCACCTGATGATGATGGTAGCTTTTGATGAGGACTCCTTATGTCACATACTGGTGGTCCACTGTTGTTGGTATAAGCTCTTAACAAGATTGTGTATTTATAGGCAACAAAGTGACATATATGGAAACCAGCTCTAGAAGTAATTTTAACCACAAACAAGAAAGATATAGGTTAGTGACAACAGTACCTCTGTAACGGCTAATAACTCCCGAGGGATTATAGGAACCGAAGGAAAAAGAATGAACAAAACTAAAAAGTGAAATTTGAAAGCTAGAAATGGCTCCCAGCTTCTAAACAGATGGAATCATGGAATTTTAGAAATTGGGGTAGGCCAGGATGGATAGACAAGAGTGAATGCTCGTAAACTTGCGGGCAATTTTTCCTTTGTGCAATACAAACCGAGACCCCAAAATTCACCAACTTTTTTGTACTTCTCTTCTCCAATCTCGAACTTGTAAATTTCCTCGTCGCGTAACACGAAAACTACATCCCCATTGTACGGATGAAAAGCAGCCACAGACGTGCTAGTTTCCTCTGCGCACTTCAACCTTGCGTGATGCACCAAAACCCATTCCACATCATTGTTACTACAATCCAATTTCCAAACTTTCAGAACGGCTTCTTCGTTAATCTTAACCAACTGTGACAACCGCAGCTGGCCCCGGACCACTCCAAAGCATACTTTACCCCGGCGAGCTCGCCACCCACGGCCAAAGTTGTTGGGCAGGTGAATGAAACGGCACCGGTTTCGATCCTCTTCACTGGTATCATCCATGGACAGATCAAGCGCAACAATTCCCTTGACACAGATTTGATTGTCATCAACCCCTTCGACTAGGGAGTATAGAATTCCACGGCTGGCAACAAAATCCGCAACAAATTTCAAATTGGGAGCCAATCTCTGCGGAAAGGAGAAGACCAATTTGCTCCATTTTCCGGTCTCCGAACAAAACAGCTCCCCATCAAACACATAATCATTCCGATTATTCCAATTATTAGAAAAACCGGCGATATGAAGGACCTTGAACCTGTATTGATCGCTGATATTGGTACTACTACATCCGCTGCTCTTGGGCTCGCACGCAAATCCACACTTGAAACAATAGCCTCTGGGAGCAACGGGGAGCCAGAGCCCCTGCCTGGTAAGTGGATTGTAAATGCAATACTTATTAGGATATCTTGAAAGCAGTACTAAATCTTCAACAGAAGCCCTTATGATCCCATTCTGAGGCAAAATGTGGGAGTAAATACCAACTGATGGAGACTGCTCTCCATGAAGCGACTTTGATTCCTTTGAAAGTATGTCACATATTGGTGGTCTATGGGTGTTGGGAGAGGCTCTTAACAATAACGTGTAAGGGAGGGAGTACGAACAATCAGAAGACCGTTTACGTTCGTGGTATTCAATGAATCTACGACTGAATTCAGGGCGAGAGATCAAAGAAAACCAACGCTTACAGACAGTGGAGCATTGGATCAGATATCGTCGATGAGGGAGAAGAAGGAACACTTCCAGCAGTAGATCGTCGCTAACAATGGAAAAGAACTTCGAAGCTCCACTTTCAGACATGGAGTACGATGATGATGATGATGATGACGACGACGAAGACGATGATGGTCTTTTCGCCTTTCTCCTCCCAAACCCAAAGCTTTGGTCTGTTATAATTTTGGAATACGAAAAAGGTTAATAATAATGGCACAAATGGTCATGAAGTATCCAAGTTATGGTAATTTGTTCTTCCAAGTTTTAATTATAGTAATTAAAGTTTTAATTATAGTAATATCTAAGTTATAATTTGTTATTAAATTTTTGATCAAAAATAAACATAAAAAATACATAATAATGTCTGAAAGTATATTTGAAAAATAATTTAAGAATATTAAGTATGAAAATAAAAACTTACATAAAAATTTTTTATAAATTTGTAACTTCAAGAATTCTAAAAAATACTTAGAATATATTTTTTCTTCTCTTTAAATTTTTTTTGTTTAATTTATTTTTTTAAAATACAATTTTAGATCCTACAATGTGTTCATTATCTATATCTTTGGTCAAAAATTTAATAACAAATTATGGTGATAGTTCAGGACTATTTGTGCCGTTACCTAAAACAAAACAAGAAGAGAAGTGTTTTTATTTTTTACTTTTTATTTTTTTATATATATAGAAATAAAATAAATGGCTTTGGTCTCCTTTGACCAGATCCAGATCGTGGTTTTTTCCATATAGAAATAAAATTAGGGGATGGCTACGGTAGGGGCGTCCCTACGTAGGGTCATGCCTTAATTATCGTTGGATGGGAATCTGTGGGGAATAACGGGAATCTGTAGAGAATCTATTTATATACAGATTCCCATCCAACGGTGAATAGACAGGGCCCTACGTAGGGACGCCCCTACTGTAGACGCGCCCATAAAATTAATATGGCTTTGGTCTGTATTATTTTCAATTCTTTTGACCAGATCCAAATTGTACGTTTTCTTTTTCTCTTCTTCTATTTTTTTTTAAACATATCCTAAAAAAAAATAGTGATAAAAAAATTTGCAAAGGATATGGGATTTATAACTGTGTGATAATGAGCATTATATAGCAATTGTTTTTTTTAAAGTTAGATCTTTTATAAGACGTCCGATTAGGGGAGGGGAAAACAATCCTCCTATGCTAGAATTTCCGTATAAATAATATATATAAACAAAAAACTATGAGGATTTTTTTTGTTAATTTTAGAAAAAAAATTCTGATTATATCAAATAAAAGCTTTGGTCTTTTTAATTCTTACAATAAAAACTATTTAGATTTCTGATTATATAGAATAAAACTTTGACATTTTGAAATCTAGTCAAATTTGGGTTCAAAATAATTATATGATCAAAATTTGATACGAGAACATATAATATGATATAGAAACAAATTCATTTTCCTATACTTTTGAACTTTTTTTTTTATAAATTTTGTTCAACTAAAAGATGTCAACTTTTTCGATATAGAATGATATTATTTTCGTCCCAATTGTGTTGCTTGATAATGAGAATTAGTCTCGCATAGTAGCGTGTGACACTGTATACCAAGGGCAATATTTTAAAAAAGACCGTTTTTATATTTAGTATATCAAAATATATTGATTATTTTTACAAAATTGATATATATTTTTTAAAATTGATTTACTTTTTCAAAAATTTATTTATTCTTTAAAAATTTGATCTAGTATTTCAAAAATTGATTTACTTCTTAAAAAAGTAGATTAACTAATTATCAAAATAAAATTATAAAATTATCATTTATTAAATAAGGGTAAAAAAGGGTAATTTTTTAAATTGATTTCAAAAAAGCAATTTCTTATAAATACTCCTTTTAATTTTTGGTACTTTGGACCTGGAATTTTGAAATAAACCCAATTGAAAAATCGCTGATGGCTTAAACCTTTTGAAAAATCTCGAACTTAGTTAGAAATATATCATTTAAAAAGTTTATTTAGAAGAGTACCTATTTTTCAAAAATAGTTAGAAAAATACCACTTTTTCTTCAATATTAGTATTTTTCAAAAAGTACTCGAGGTAATTAATCGTTTTACTTGAAGTAACCAAGCAAGTTACTTAGATACCTCAAGAAACTTATACGGTTACCTCAAGTACCTTATCAATTATAAACTATGGTATTTTTTAAATAATTTTGACAGTAGTATTTTTCTCCCAATTTTTCAAACAATTTAAAAATGGGTTTTGTACAAAAAAGCCCCATTTTTAGAGTTTCCGTTTACTAAATATCCCTCTTTTCATTCTTTGAACAAAAATGTCTTTTTTTGTTATTTGAACTTTTTTAATATCAAAATTACTCGTAAGCTTTTCTCTTTAGATCTACTCTTTCAAATCTAGTTTCTGTCTATCGTTTTCTTAACTCAACTCTCTTCTACCTCCCGAAGCTAGGGTTCAAGGATCTTGAAGCACTGGCCCCCGTTTTGTTGGTTTCGAGCATGGAGAAGATGTTGATTCCAAAGTTGGGGTTTCTAAAGAGCTTAGGAGTTTCGATGGAGGAGGCTATGGCGATGGTGCTACGGCGTCCGATATGTTTCACCTTCAGTATTGAGAATAACTTCAAGCCGAAATTTTTGGGGACTTTCTTGCTCATTGTCCTTAGCTCACCGAATCTACCATCGACGCCGAGTCCATTAATCTTTTATGACTTGTTCATTAGTGCTGTAATCAAATTAGTGCTTTTTGCTTCAATTGTCAAGGGAAACTTCTTTGCTGGATATTTGCAGACGGCCTGGAAGGGGAGTTTTAATACGTGTGTATTTGTTAAAAAGCCGTTTGAGGGTCTGTTCGGTTTCATCGTTTCCTCCACCACTCCTGTATCTCTTCATCGTCCCACAGCATCAAAGTCAGCAACATATACATTATAAGTTGCATTCTCCTTTGCCTCTCTGAGAAGACCATGTACTAAATTTTGAACGAACTTGCGCAACTCTAATGTTTTCTAGCTTACACATCTCTAGTTGTGAACTAAGCTCTGGATCATGTTTGCATTAGCACTTTTATTCATTGTTTTGTTGTTAATACATTATAATACGCAAATCAGATTGCTTGTAAGTTGGTAAGAAATTGACCATGATATCATTTTGGATTCTCTCTTTGGATAATTTCAAATTTGATGGTTTGTTTAGGCGTGTTTAGGATTGTTCTACCGTTTTGAAAATATAGTACTAACTATTCATTTTTTCTCAAAGCTTCGTTTAACTTAGTAAATTAGAGTAGGTAATCATTTTCTAGTATTTCAAGATTCAAATGAAACACATGCGAAAGATGACCCAGTTTGTTGGAAATTCTTAATTGGTGTACAGTAACATTAAAAATATTACAACTGAGAAATTAGGGTTTTGATGTCCAAGTCTATGTAGTATAATCTCTTGTGGTCATGAGTTATATATGACGATGATTTACAGCATTTGGGTGGGTTGGTAAGCTAGAAATGGCTCCGGCTATTACGCAATGAAAATGTAGGAATTGATGTAGGCCACGAAGGATTCACAAGAGTGAATGCTTTTAAGTTTTCAGTGAAGTCTTTCCTTTTGCAGTAATTAAAAGGATCCCAGAATTTGTAAACTTTTCTGTGCTTTTCTTCTCCAATCTCAATCTTGTAAATCTCATTGTTGACTGACATGAAAATTATATCCCCACTGTTAGGATGAAATGCGGCCACAACTGCACTAGTTTTCTTTCCCCATTTCAACCTCACCTCATGCACCAAAACCCAGTCCACATCGCTGTTACTACAATCCAATTCCCAAACTTTCAAAAAAACTCCTCCGTTAATCTTAACCAACTTTGACAACCGCAGTTGGCCCTGGACCACTCCTAAGCAGACTTGATTCCGTCGAGCCTGCGGGCCAAAGTTGATGGGCAGGTCAATGAGAAAACACCGTTTCGGATCACCTTAACTAGTACTACTACCATCCACGGACAGATCAAATGCAACAATTCCTTTGACACGAATTATTTTTGTTCTATTAAACATGAAAACGATTATTTTTCAAATAAGTTTCAAAATTCGGCTATTATTTAATAATGTTATAAAAATAACAATTTTTCAAAGAGAAAATTTGATTTTTTATGGTAATTTTTCAAAAAATTAAAAAATCTTGGATTTTAGAATTGTTTGGAAAATCCCGGATTTTAATTAGAAAAATATAACTTTCAAAAGTATTTAGAAAAAAAAAACACTTTTTATTAATTAATAAGATACTTGAAGTAACCAATCCAGTTACTTGAAAGAACTTGACGGTTACCTCAAATAACTAGATTAGTTTTTATCCTAAGTAACCCAGCTCGTTACCTCGAGTACCATTGAGAAATACTAATATTGAAAAAAGGTGATATTGTTCAAAATATCTATCAAAATGTTAGATATTTTTCTAAATCAATCTGAGATTTTTCAAATAATTCAGGATTAATCATTTTGTGGTACTTTGGACAGGAATTTTGTAACAGAGGAAATTAGATTTTTTATGGTAAAAGTTTAAAAAAAATTAAAAAATCTCGAATTTTAAAATTATTTGAAAAATTCTGAATTTAATTAGAAAATACCACTTTTTAGTAATTGGTGAGATACATGAGGTAAGTTGATTGGTTACTTCAAGTACTATTGAAAAATATCAATTTTGAAGAAAAAGTGGTATTTTTCTAAATATTTAATATGTTCTAAAAACTTTTCAAAAATAATATTTTCCTAAATCAATCTGAGATTTTTCCAAAAAATCAATTCATCTAGGATTTTTCAAATTTTTAATACTGTGGGCCTAGATTTCTATAAGAAGCCCTTTGTAATATGCCCTTTTATTTATTATTATTGTCTGTCATTGAACAATGTAGAAAAAATTGATTGTAGTTTAGAAAAAATAATAGACTATACATCCTTTTAGGTGACACATTAAATTTGGAGACTTTTAGTATTCCCAAAAGAAATTAATATAACTAGTAAACTTTCAGTAATCTGTAGAGTTTAAAGAGTGTATTTATGTTGGTTTTTCTGAAAGAAATTTAAAAGAAAAAAAGGCTACTTTTATAATAGTTCTAAGCTATATTTGTAGTTAAATAGTAAAACGGTCGAGTTACCTTTTTCAAGAGATAAATTAACAATCGAGTTGCTTACGAAAAAACTAATAACAAATAAGTAGTTTGGTTAAAAAAAGCATAATAATGAGTAGTTTGATTATTAATAATTCTGACTCATCCTTGCCCTACACTGTCTGTAAGCATTGGTTTTCTTTGATTTCTCACACTCGATTTATTCGCAAATTCTTTGAATATCACAACCATAAACGTTCTAATTCTGACTCCTCGTTGCCCTACACCATTTTGTTTAGATCTCCTCCCTTCAGGTTTAGAGCACGAGCTGAAATAGTTTCCAAGAAGTCAATAATTCTTCATGGAAAGCAACCATCATCATCGTCGTATGATTTGCATGTGAGTATTATACCTAAGGTTACGGCAATATAAGGGCGTCGTTTGACAATTTATTGCTAGTTTTGCATCTTAAATCCACTCACGAAGCAGCAGTTTTGGCTGCCAGGTGGTCCCGAAAGCGAGTACGAAGATTGTGGATTCTTGTGTGAGCTCAAGAACGACTGGGGATATAGTACCAATATCAATGGTAAATACAGCTTCAGGGTCCTGCTTATCATCAAATTTCAGAAAAATAGGAATTTTTGGAATAATGAGAATCATGAATATGTACTCGAATCAGCAATTTTTCATTCGGTGACCAGAGAATGGAGCAGCAAATAAAAAATCTGGTTTCACACACTCTTGATGTGGATTTTTTTTTTTTGATGATTTTGTAGCAAGCAATAATGGGATTCTCTACTCCCTATTATAAAAAAGATTGAGGTCAAAGGAATTGCTGCATTGTCCATGGACAGTAATAGTACTAAAGATAATTCAAAATTAGGATGCCGTTTCATTGACCTTCCCGTCGACTTTGACCATTGTTGGAGGGCTTGTCGCCGGGGCAATATACACTTAGGAGTGGTCCAAGGCCAGCTGCGGTTGTCACAGTTGGTTAAAAATACTAACAGGGCATTTATTTTGAAAGTTTGTGAGTTGGATTGTAAAGACAACAATGTGTGCTGGATTGTAAAGACAACCAGTATCTTTGTAGTCCCACAGCAACTTCATCAACAAATACATTACAATTTACAATGCAAGTTTATCTAAAGGATCTCTGGCATTTGTTGGTATAATGGCAGTACTCATGACTTTGGATTGGTAACTGTAAAGAAACTTAAAGATTGGGAATGATCAAATTTTGTTATTAGAAAACAGAGTATACAAGAGTTTATATAGTAGCTAAGCTGATCTCAGTTGTTAAGATAGAGACAACAGCCTTCTAACAAACTTAACAGTCAATAAGCAGGTAGTTACAATCTCTAACAATCTTAACTAATTCTTAACAGCCCCTCTCAAACTTAGAGTAGATAATTGTTTTACTCTAAGTTTGTCTCTTAGAAATAGGAATCTGATACTAGCTAAAGCTTTAGTAAAAATGTCTGCATTTTATTCCTGAGATGGCACATGTTTAACTACCAGCTGCTTCTTGAGAACTCTCTCTCGTACAAAATACATATCCAGCTCAATATGCTTTGTCCGAGCATGCAACACAGGATTTGCAGACATAAGAACTTTACTGAGATTGTTGCACCACACTATTGGAGCTCTAGGCAGAGGAACCTACAACTCAGAAAGTAAAGACTGCAACCAGACAATCTCAGTAGTAACATTAGCTGGGCTCCAGTACTCTACTTCAGTGCTAGACCGAGAAACTGTATTTTGCTTCTTGGAACTCCATGTAATCAGATTAGGTCCTAGATAAACGCAAAAGCCTGATGTAGATCGCCTATCATTAGGATCTGATGCCTAATCCGCATCACAATACCCTGTAAGTTCAAGAGTATCTCCTTTTCGAAGGTGTAAGCCATAGTCCAGAGTAGCTTTAACATACCTTAAAATGCGTTTGACTGTTTTCCAATGAGAAACAAGACGAGTTTGCATATATTGGCACACCTTATTCACTGCATAGCTAAGTTCAGGTCGAGTAATAGTAGCATACTGAAACGCCCCAACTAGGCTCCTATACAGCTGAGGTTCTTGAATAGGATCACTGCCATAGGCTAAGAGCTTTTCCCCACCAGTCATGGGGGTTAGGAGACCATTACCAAATTGCATCTTGGCTTTGCAAAGAAGATCAGTAAGATACTTGGTCTGGGACAGATGCAAACCACCATCTTTTGTATGCTCCACTTGAATACTGAGAAAGTAATTCAAGACACCAAGATCTTTGAGAGCAAAACTGGTATTCAGCTGAGAATGAGTTACTAGATAGTCTTGACACAACTACCAGTGACAATTATGTCATCGACATAAACAAGTACAAAGGTAGTGTGAGCTGAAGTGATCCGAAGAAACAAAGAGTGATTAGATTTGTTGGAAATAAAACCAAAATTACATAAGGCATGACTTAGTTTTTCAAACTAAGCTCTAAGAACTTGCTTGAGACCATATAAAGCCTTATGAAGCTTGCAAACAAGATGTGGTTGTGATGAATCCTTAAAACCAGGTGGTTGATGAATGTAGACTTCCTCATGAAGCACTCCATTAAGGAATGTATTGTTAACATCAAGTTGATGAATGCACCATCCTTTGGACAAAGCAACAGTAAGAACTACTCGGATAGTAGTAGGTTTAACTATAGGACTAAAGGTTTCAGTAAAATCAAAACCTGGTAACTGAAGGAAGCCCTTAGCTATTAAGCGGGCTTTATACTTCAAAATAGAGCCATCGGGATTTTCTTTAAGTCGAAAAATCCACTTACAACCAATAGCTCTCCTATTTAGAGGTAAAGGCATAAGAGACCAGGTCTAATTCCTTTGAAGTGCAGCAAATTCCTAGTCATAGCAGCTTTCCAGGATGGATCTTGTAAAGCATCATTAACAGTAAGAGGTTTTTTGGAAGCCATAAACACTTTAGGCTTAAGAATGCCATCTTTAGCTCTTGTTCTCATGGGATGTGTGTTAGCTAAATGAATAGATACAATAGGTTCAGTATGAGCTGCAGCAACAAGAACATCAAAACCAGCAATAGATGTATCAGGAATGGCGCTAGATGTGACAGCAACAGGAAGCTCTGTAGAAGAAACTGATGCAAGATCTGGAGAATGGTTGTTAGTAGACAGTGTTGTTACAGGCTGAACTGAAGAAGGAACATTCGAAGATGATGAAGATAAGTGTGATGGTGGTACAAGTAGAGTAGAGGGTAATGATGATGAAGGAGACTGCAAACCAGAATCTGGTATGGATGATGTTGAGGAGAAACTTTGAGCATAAGGAAAAGAAACTTCATTAAAAGTCACATCTCAAGAGATATAAATTTTGCCAGATGGAGCTAGACATTTGTACCTTTTATGTTAAAAACTGTAGCTAAGAAAGGTACACTCAGTAGATCTGTATTGTAGCTTATGAGTATTATAAGTTCGTAGGTTAGGAAAACACGAGCAACCAAAAACCCATAACTGTGTATAATCTGGATCTTTACCAAATAGCACCTTAAGTGGAACAGCACCAGACAACACGCTAGAAGGCAAATGATTGATAAGAAATGCAGATGCATGAACTGCCTCATCCCAAAATTTAAGTGGCAAAGAAGTATAAGCTAAAAGAGTTAAAGCATATTCAATTAAATGCCTGTGCTTATGTTTTGCAACACCATTCTGCTCATAAGTGGTAGGACATGATACCTTGTGATCAATACTATTAGTAATGAGAAAATCTATCAAAGCTTGAAACTCACCACCCTAATCTGTCTGTATAGCCTGAATCTTATGATTAAATTGATTCTCAACAAGAGTTTTAAAGTTAACAAAGGTTTGAAAAGCATCAGACTTGGCACGTAACAAATAGACCGAAGTGTATCTAGAGTAGGCATCAATAAAACTGATATAATACTTGTATCCATTAGAGGAAACAACATGGGCAAGACCCTAGAGATCAGAATGAACTAACTATAAAAGCTTAGTGTATTGAGTGTGAGAAGTAGGAAATGAAAACTATTACTTTTACCAAGACAACATGGTGTACAAAAATCAAAAACTATTTTATTAATATTTGAGATGTTACAATGAGTAAGTACATGTTGAACAATCTTGGCAGATGGATGACCCAATCTGCTATGCCACAAATGAAACAATGAATTAGAGTGTCTAGATAACGAAATTTGTGACATATTATAATCATTGAAATTCAAAGAGGACAGAACACGTGATGAGGAACAATTGGAGAGAACTAATTGAGGAAACACATAGAGACTATTGCTAAGCATCCCTCTCATCAAGACAGTTTTAGAAAACTGGTCTTTAACAGGACAGTAGTTAGAATGAAATTCAAAAAAGCAATTGTTGTCACGAGTAAATCTAGATACACGTATAAGATTCTTTGTTACAGAGGGAACATGTAACAATTGATTAAGAACAAGAGACTTAGCTATAGAGGGTGGAGAAAATACATACTGGCCAATATGATGAATATTAAGACCTGCTCTATCACCCATATGAATTTGCTCAGGACCATAGTATGGTTCTTTCTGCAGTAAGTTACTTTCATCAGCGGTACGATGATTAGTAGCACCTGAGTCTGGGTACCAAGCTAGATCAGCCACAAATTCTGAGGTAGCGGTAAGCATTGCTATCATAGGAGAACTTGAATTGCCAGAACTCTGATAACCAGGATAAGCAGTATTGAACCTTTGATAACACTTGAAAGCAATATGACCTAATTTGCCATATAATTGACACTGAGGCTGTGGACCAGATGAACTTGACGAAGCTCGACCATTAGACTTGTTTCCAGCATATGGATTCCAGGTGGGATTCCAATGACCACGCTAATCAGCATTGTTGCCTCGACCAAAATGAGAACTAAATCGATCTCCATTGTTGAAATGGCCAGGAAATTGAGCACGAGAGCCATTAAAAGGAGTGTAATTGTAGAAATTTGAGGAACCAGACTTAGCATTAGCTAAATTTGTAGAAGCTGAATCAAGACCAGTAAGATTCGTTTCAATCCGATGCTCTTGAGATAGCAATAAGGACTCAATTTCAGCAACAGTGTATGAGTCCAAACGAGAATTCACAGAAATGATAAAGATATCATAATCAGATGAGAGACCATTGGATGTGACCATTGAAAATCACATCAATGTGATCTTTAGTACTCATATGACAGCCAATAGAGGCAAGTTGATCAACAAGAGCTTTAATCTTTAGCAGATACTCATTAACAGAGAGAGAACCTTTCTTTAATTGAGTCAATTGAGTTTTGAATTGATCAATTTTGGCTTTTGTTTGAGCAGCAAACTAGGTTTCTAGAGTACTCCATACCTGAGCTGAGGTCTCACACCTAACGAGTCGAGTGAGAATGGACTCAGTCATAGAGAATAACAACTGATCTTGCTGGTCCCATTCAAGAAAAGCTTGATTAACCTTGCCAGTGACACGATCAGCTTCATCGAGATACAACAATGGAGGAATCACAATAGAGGAGATGAAGCTTTGAAAGTTACACAACAATTTACTGCATTGACTTATTGACGCCAGAGAAGATAGTTGGTAGAATCGAGTTTATTAGATAAAGAGTACGAGAAAACAACTGGAACAAAATGAGAAGAAGCTGAAACTGCTGGAGTAGATACAATGGACACAATGGATGAATGCTGAAGAACTTGTAAGAACGATAATGGCTGCTCTGATACCATGTAAAGAAACTTAAAGATTAGGAATGATCAAACTTTTTTATTAGAAAACAAAGTATACAAGAGTTTATATAGTAGCTAAGCTGATCTCCATTGTTAAAACAGAGTTAATAGCCTTCTAACAAACTTAACAATCAATAAGCAAATGGTTACAATCTCTAACAATCTTAACTAACTCTTAACAGTAACTTATAATTATTCACGTCAGGATTAACAGCAATTGGTGTGTTAATTGTATTCCAAGATTTTTCGTAGTTATAGACATCGAAATCAAACCATTTGCGATCTAAAACGTAGTATGGATACCTAACGTTTGAGATGATCTGTTGGACGAAGAATGAGTTGAGTATATGTATTGACAGACCTGTATGTATTCGATTTGTGATTGAACTAATATCTGTGTGTTGAAATAATGCCAACGACCCCGAGTGAGTAACGTAGGCATTACTGGTTAAGGGCCTTAATTCCAATGCCAAAATAAATGGTCTCAGTGCCATTGTTGACAAGATAAACACGTACATAGTCCCGTAGGGGAACATGTATGAACTTCTCTTCACTATAGGTACATCCAAAAGGAAAGTCATTCTCTCCCAAATATCAGCTCCAAGGTGGATAAAAAAATCCGCCGGAGAACATTCTTTGTGAAGAGAATGTGCATAATTGATATCCTCTTTTTGTTACCGAGGAGAGGTTTTTGTAATTATCCCTTATTTTTCTCGCTTATAAGGCTTCATCCTTTGTGACTGTTCCCATCCATAATTTATTGTTATGTTAAGTTTCTCTTTAGATGAATGTGCATAAGGGATATCCTCTGTTTGTGACCGATCGATAGACCAAGGAGCAATCCTTTAATGACATTGCATAGCCAACCAGGACATGAAAAAGACATGTAAATTGAATTTTTTATTTTCCTTTCGAATTTACAATTCAAAAACGTAAAAATTTTTGGCTGAATTAATTTTTGGTGTTGACTTTTTCTTTTTGAAATTAAAAATTGCTTCGTTAGGAATGTAATGAAGACAATTTCGTACAGAAAATAAATTCCAAACAATGATCATAGATACGAAAATAAATTCCAAACAATGATCACGACATGTATCTATGATACAGACCATTTTGCAATTCTGTGGCCTACCTCCTCACACTGAAGAGGGATATAGGAAAAAGGGCAAGAAGCTCAATCTTTGGTACATATATATCTTGAATAATCAGCTCCAATTCTGTAAGTGATATTCCACTATAAGAAGGTTGATCATGACAGGAAAGCAATCGGATTCGGTCACCAATGGCCCAAATCCAACTTCAAGCCGTACACGAACACCTTTTCTACTGGACATTGCTTCAGATAAATCAGCACCAATTAATGATCCCATAATATGTCCCTAGCTACAGGGGCCACAAATTCTCCCTTACTAATTTTAACAATATAGCTCCAAGACCTACATTGTTATTCACCATATTAATTGCTGCATCGAATTTTTATGAAAAATACGTAGTAAATGATCTTTTTGTGGCAGGATAAACCGCCTGATGTCTCATGTGTTATTGTGTATATGACCGGATAGTTGTCAAGTGATAACGATATTGCAGATGATATATCAATCCATCACTTACGAAATATACGGTATATTATTATCATGCGTTATTTTGTGCATCTCTAGTGTTTTCAAGCTTCACTCATCTGTAAGTTCGAACAAATCTTTGGATCTTGTTCGCATTCGTTGTTTTCTATTGGTATATTGCCAAAAATGCAAATCAGAATTTAATATGTCGGTAGGAAAGTGACCATGTAGGCACTTTGGAATCTCTATCTGGACAATTGAAGTGTGATCGATGCTGATTGATAAGCTCGTTTAGAATTGTTAATTTTTTTTTTTTTTTGAAGGATTATATTTTCTTATATATGTCTTTCAAACAATTAAGGTCCTTATAGAGCTTTTCTATTGTAGTTAGACAAAATGTATTAGTACATTTGAAAACCAGTCCTTGAGCTAATTCTAAACCCAAAACATAGATACTTGATAGACAATTAATTAAATACAAAATTAAGAAACTTCAAAATGCACGGGAATATCAGAGAAAAGGAAATAACGATTTATATCAAATTGTAACAAATAGTACTATTGTCATTAACAACTTAAACGTTAAAACTGATAACATCAAACGACAGATCGAAAAAAGAAAAAAACGAAAAACAAATCTAGTGGCATTTAGACAATAAAAAAATTGGAAGGTAGACATGTTTTCATGTTTTAAACATTTGAGAGTACAGGAATTAGTGTAGGCCACGGAGGATACACAACAGTGAATGCTTGGAAGAATCTGAAAAAGTCTTCAATTAGATACTTTCGCAATGGCAAATCTGGACCCCGAAGTTCGCCAACACGGTACCTTTCTTTTCCGATCTCGTACTTGTAGAGCTCTTGGTTGCGCAACATGAAAATTACATCCGCATTGTTTGGATGAAAAGCTGCCACACCCATGCTAGCTTTCTTTTCCGTTTTCAACCTAACCCGATGCAACATAACCCAGTACACATAATCAATGTTTTTACAATCCAACTCCCAAATTTTCAAATCATATTCTCTTTTCATTTTAACCATTTGTGACAACCGCAGCTGACCCTGGACTACTCCATAGCATACTTTATCGCGGGAAGCCCGCCAGCCACGGCCAAAGTTGATGGGCAGCTCTATGAAATGGCATTGTTTTCGCTCATCATCTTTACTAGTACAATCCGTGGACAGATCGAACGCAACAAATCCTTTGACATCACCCGCATCTACTAGGGAGTATAGTATTCCATTACTCACAACAAAATCTTCAAAAGTTTTATACCCGGGAGCCAATGTCTTTGGAAATGAGAAAACTGCTTTGCTCCATTTTCCAGTCTCCGAACAAAATGTTGCCCCATCAAGTACACAATCATCATTCTCTTTATCAGAATACTTGATGATTAGCAGGACCTTAAACCGGTATTGACCATTGTTCATGAGCTCACTCACAAACCCGCATTTTTCGAGGTGGTTTCTTGGACTGGGAGCATCAGGGAGCCAAAGCAACTGCCTGGTAAGTGGATTGTAGATGCAATACTCTTTCCAATCTCGACACAGCAGCAATAAATCCTCAAAGGACGCCCTTATGCTTGAATTCGGAGGCAAAGTAGTTTCATATTGTATTCCCTGAAGAATCTCTGATTTCTTGGAAACTATTTCGCCTAACGGTCTACGGGTGTTGCGAGAGGTTCTAAACAAAATGGTGTAGGGCAGGGAGGAGTAGTATGATGAAGAATCCGAAGATCGTTTATAGTTTTGATATTCAAAGAATCTGCGACTGAATTGAGGGTGAGAAATCACATAAAACCAACGCTTACAAACGATGCTACATTGGATCAAAGATCGCCGATGAGGGAGACGAAGGAACACTTCCAGTAGTAGATCATTGTTAAGAATGGAGATGAGTTTCGAGGCTGCAGTTTTAGAGATAGATCGTCTTTTCACCATTTCTTGCTCAAAGCTAGGTCTGCTCTGCTGAGTCTATTACAGGGGAAAGAAAGAGAGGTCAAAGGAGAATCGTTTTCTATATATACCTGGAAATTAAAGAAAACGAAAATAAAAATTGTTTAAATGGCGGTTTTTTTTTTTTTTTAAATATATAATTTGGAAAACACTGTTGGCGTGAAATAAGATAATTGTTTATATTTTTTAATTTATAAATATTGCTAAAAAGAATTATTTCCCAAAAATTATAATAACTAATAGGTAAAAGCATATAATTGATATTTACTCAATCCAAGTAAATAGATATTATACATATGAACTATGGACAAGAATTTCGAGAATGCACTCTCCAGCATTGATCATCTTTTTGCCATCTATCGTCCCAAATTAAGCTTGGTCGGGAACCTTCTTCGACTTCAGTTTCTTCTTATAACAATTTTTTTTTCTCTTTTATAATTTTTTTATAATACGGATATATTAATTTACACATTAAACTAATATTTTCTTTAGTAATATTATGTAATTGGAATGAAGTTTTCTAATATTATAATTAGGAAAATACTAAATGTTATTCGTAATTTTCTCATTAGTAATATTATGATGTAGCATGAAAGTTTTCTTATTATTTTTTGGGAGAGGAGAATATATCCATTAAATTAAAGATAAACGTTCCTTTAAAAAATTCCCTGAAATCATAAAAACCAATAACAGGTAGGAAAAGCACATGTATAGAATTTTTAGTATCTAAGAAATCGAGTAATATCTTCAATGTGTGTGAAAAGAAATCTAAAGATTAATTTGACAGTAAGAAATGATTTTTAAATGCTGATTATCAGTTTAAAAGAATTTTGAAAATAAAAGATAGTGATAAAACTTGATTAAAGCTTTAGGAAAGATTTTTTTAGGATTCTAATGCGAAGTACGTTTTTCATCCATTTTAAAGCATTGAACAATCACTTCTAGTTCTCTTCATTCAAAGATAATTTAAATTTGTTCAAATCGTTTTTCTATATAAACACATTATGAGAACCCTAGTGTGCTTTTGCACTAAGTTATGCAAACTTTTGTCTTTGGTTTAAACTTTGAACTAGTTTTATGTTGAGTCCAAGCTAGAGAAAATTATTTGTGCACGAACACGTTCTTTACCCATAAAGATATCTTTGGCCATTTTTTCTTTTTGCCCTATATCTTTGGGCATTCATGTATCGTTTATTATGAAAAACTAAGCTTGTAAGATCTTTTAAGGTTCTTTTCGACCCATAATTTTTATGTCTCTTGGAGATATCACTTGAAGAAAGAAGAAATCCAGTTTAAGAGTAAAGAAGACGAGAATTCATAAGAAAACATGAGTTTTGCAACAATGACATCAAGCAAGAATACTTGAAAGTCAAGTCTTTTAATGAAGTTTGCGAGAATAATATTAGAAAGTGTAGGTGTCAATGTTGGACGAGCTTTTTATATTGAACAAGATCATTAGATTGTATGTTTTATTTCTAATTGAATTGTATTGTTTCGTAACATTGAAGTCTTTTGGGTTTATGGATGTAGTTGTAGTTGTTGTCAAATCATGTTAACATTTGTGGTGTTCTTTATTTTATTAATATGTTACGGACGACTTCTCAATAGTTTCAATTTTAATGTGACCATGAATGGATACTAAAAAAAATAGTGATAGCCTTAAATTTTTTTGATACTGATGAATAGCATTAAATTTTTTTGGCCAACCACCAAATTAATCACCAACTAGGATAGAGATTTAACGGTTTAAACTATTGTAACTATCCATGGGTAAATATTGTTGTAACCATTTAAACCAAACCCGTATGTATATATATATTTATAAATAAGATTTCAACGGAAGTTTTTATTTTTGCTCAATGGATGTGTACTTTAATTTAGACTATTGGATTTTGATCTGATAGCTATAATAATATTAATAATTTTATTAAAAAATTAATTGTAATTAATACATATATAAATATAGAAGTTATTTAAAATATAAAAGATGGTTACACTTGATGAGTTGGCTAGTTTTCTTTTCTTTTTAAAAAAAAAAAATGAAAATAGTGAAAAATACTTATAATCCCAAATCACTCTCAAAAGTATCTTATTCGTTGAAAAAAAAGTATGAAACCTTATCTGAGTATGAAACCTTATCCAACCATATACATCGCAATTTAAAAATCTTTTCAATTCAATTTACTCTCATGTTTTTGTACAAATATAAAATTTACTAGCAAGCTATTGGATTTTTTTCCTTTTTAAAGGGTTTTTTTTTCGATTGTTAATAAAAGTGATATAATATATATTTTTTCCTTTATTTTTTAGGTGAAAAATACTCTTATTGATTGCAAAAAGGAATAAAAAAAGCAAAAATATTATGTAGAAAAGAAAAAGTAATGTATTTAAAAGAATAAAATTAAAACATTAATTTAATAATTATTGGGAAGTTGCAGATTTATTAACCCGTAGAAAGTAGGAAGTCCTTTTGCATTACTTTTTATATAGAAAAAAATTGGCACCAAAGAAAAAAAAAATGTTCTCAATCAAAAATTTTCTTTTATTTGCTGCTCGATCGGAAAACAAAGTTACAAATTTTGTAGCTAAAATAAAACCATCATTAAATTATTGGTTTTTCATTTAAAAAGAAAAAAATAATATTCTTTTTGTTTTTCCCTAATAAAACCACATTACGAGATGGTTTTTTTTACCTCAATCCTTAAGCTAGCTGGTTTTGGTTTTGAATTCCTTTTTCCCTTTTCTTATTACGTAATATCAAGTGTAATGATATGAGTAGCTTTTGCATTCTATTCACTTAATTTTTTTTTTCGATCTTGAATTATGGTAACGAATGCATAATGATACGTAACATATTCTTACTAGTCTCCTGTCACATCTCCCTCGCCTCAATAATGGATGGAATAGAAAATAGCATGCTCCAAACTGCAAAAACCCTAGCCTTTCTTTCTACGTGTATCTCCTCCCAATAAAAAAGCCAGTGCTGCCTCACTTAGAGGCCAGAAAGGTGGTCTTTCTTTATCTTTCTCCGGCCTCCTCTCCTCACCTTATTCTTCCTCCTCCTCCCTACTTCTTTTTTCTTTTCCATTTTCAATTTTAATAAGTCCAAATCAAGATCTGGTTTATAGTACCACCTTTTGTGTAGATTTTAGTCCGATCCAAATCTTAAATCTGAGATTTTTTCTCAGATCTAGATATGTTTAGTGGCTGATTTTTATTTTATTTTATTTTTTTACGGGCATGGATCTCAATTGGTATTGGCTTTATATAGTCTAACCTTCCAATAATGCAGCCAGGAGCAACTGTTGAAGGTAATAGATTGCTGGTGGTCCCCTTGTTATCTCTTTCTCTTGAATAGGGTACCACACATTTATTATTAGTTGCATTTGTGATCCATTTTTCGTCTCCTTTCTTTGAGGAGTTTGAAACTGTAATCATTAGGCTTACATTGTAATTTGAAACTATTAATGATATTCTTTTGAGGAGCTTGTTTATATTTTTAAAAAAAAAAATGAGTGGAAAAATATTGCCAAAACCTATTTGAATTTTATTATTTTTTTTCCGGAGTAAAAAGGTTTTTTTAGAATTACCCTAAAAAAATGTTAGAATTATAGTTATATATTATTAATTAAGATTTGTGCAATTAGTTATATAATTTTATATTAGAAAGAAACGGCAGAAAGGAAAAGCCGAAAAGAGTACTATTTCCTAATATAGTGTTGCCGTATATATGTTACTAAGATTTTAATATTATGTATGTCTTATATATTCTTAGTATAATATAATATAATATATATATATATATATATATATATATATATATATATATATATATATATATATATATATGTATATATGTGCGTGTCAATATGTTATGGCCGCGTGGAAGTAGGAATCCTAGTGGGATTAGTTTCTTATTTAGTCGGCTACTACGTCTATAAATATCTCTTTATTTTTTCAATCTTACGAAGTGAATTAAAAGAGCAAGTAAATTGAGAGAGAAAAGTTGGGAGTCCGAGATAAAGGCATAGAAAAGAATCGGGTGTGGCATAAAATCTGCTTTTAGCTAGAGCTTTAAAGATTCGATCGAGATGGCAGGAAAACGATCCAAAAGGTCTGAAAGTGAAGCATCGAATTTCAATATAATGTCCGCTCTTGACGATGATATGTTACTTGAAGTGTTCCTTCGTGTCTCCCATCCAATTGAGTATCGTCTGTAAGCGTTGGTTTTCCGTAATTTCTCACCCTCAATTTGTTCGCAGATTCATTGAATATCACAACCATAAACGGTTTACTTCTGATTCTTCCTACTCCCTGCCGTACACCATTTTGTTTGCATCTCCTCCCTACAAATTTAGTGCACAAGCAGAAATAGTTTCTAAGAGATCAATGATTCTCCATGGAAAACCACCATCATCATCAACCTATGACTTGCATGATAGTATTTTGCCTCGGGTGACGGCAATAAGGGCGTCGTTTGACGATTTATTGCTCTTGTCAAGATCTTCAATTAACTTTTGCATTTTAAATCCACTTACCCAGCAGCAGATTTGGCTGCCTGATGCTCCTGAAAGCGGGTATCAAGTCTGCGGATTTGTGCGCGAGCTCAAGAACGACAGGGGATGTAGGAGTAGCATTATCAATATCAATATCAATGATCAATACAGCTTCAAGGTCCTACTCATCAAATTTTCGAATAAGAGAAAATTCCGGAATAATGGGAATCATGAGTATGTACTCGAGGGGGCAATATTTCGTTCGGAGGCTGGAGGATGGAGCAAATCAATTTTCTCGTTTCCACACACTCTAGATGTGGATTTTTTTGATGATTTTGTGGCAAGCAATGGGATTCTCTACTCCCTATTATTAAAAAAGATTGAGGTCAAAGGAATTGCTGCATTGTCCATGGACAGTAATAGTACTAAAGGTATTCAAAATTAGGATGCCGTTTCATTGACCTTCCCGTCGGCTTTGACCATCGGTGGCGGGCTTGTCGCCGGGGTAATATACACTTAGGAGTGGTCCGAGGCCAGCTGCGGTTGTCACAGTAGGTTAAAAATACTAACAGGGAGTTTGTTTTGAAAGTTTGGGAATTGGATTGTAACCATAATAATGTGGACTGGCTTTTGGTGCATAAGGTAAGATTGACAAGAGAAAACCGAAATAGCATGTTTGTGGCTGCTTTTCATCCAAATAATGGGGACCTTATTTTCTTCTTGATCGACCATGACATCTACAAGTACAAGTTTGGAGAGCAAGAGTATAAAAAAGTTGGCAAACTTAATAGGGCTTTTAATCTACCGAGACATATAACGGAAAAGTTCACCAGATACTTAAAAGTAATCACTTTTATGTATCCTTCGTGGCCTACGCCAACTCCTCCACTTCGTCTGTTTAAAAGTTAGAAGGCAATATATCCTAGCTTCCAAATTTTTGTTTTTAGTTTTGTTAATTCTTCTTCTTCTTTTTTGTTCTTTGTTTGCTCTATCAATTTTTTATTAAGGTATTAGTAACAACAATACTATTGATCTATTCGATATTACTTTGAATGTATAGTTATTTCTTTTTCTATACATTTTTCGAAATATTTCTAAAAACAAAGTATTTTTATAAATAATCAGCAAAATTGCTATTTATCCAAATATTTTAGAGAAGTTGTATTTTTGTACCTTTCAAAATTAATGCCCAATTAAGGCTCGGGACCTCGAAATGAAGTTTCAATTTCAAATTTGGATTTAGTGAGGTCGAGAAACGAGCCTTGATATATTTTGAAGCGTCATAAATTTCGGGATACAAGACTTGTAGATAGTTCCGTTTTGCGTGCCAAGGGCCTGGTTCCGGCCCGAACTCTAATTAGTCAAGTTATACGTCTAACCTAACTAACTTAGACGCTAGGAATGCATTGGTGAAGTCCTTTTTACTATTTAAGGCTCCATTAGAAAAAGTCAACCATTAAAGTGAGTGAACGAGATTCTACAAGTGTTGATAGCTTGGCATACTTATCATCACGAGGTAGGGGATCTAGTTACCTTGTTTCCCATTATTTTTATAAAACATGATTATGATATTATGATATTTTGTGGAGTGCTCTGGTTTGTGATGAGAGGATGTGAACTCATAGGATGGGATGATTTGTAATATATGCATTATGGTTTTGCTACATATGTTTTTTCATATGGATTTAAGTATGATTTTGATCACGGATTTTGATTATGGTTTCGACTATAATTTTTTTTTTATATATAAGATTGATTTGACTATTCAGATATTGTATAAACTATTTTTCAGAATATTTGACCATGTAGGTATTTTTAGAACTAAATAGTTTTCTAAAAAGATAATTGAATATCCTATTGGGTATTTCATGCTCACCCCCTCTTATCTTTCCCTTTCCAGGATTACATATTCGAGATAGACTTACAGTTGGCTAGTTACAATACTAGAGTTGTTCTTCATAGTTATGCATTTGTATCCTGTTATAGATTTTTTCCTTTTCTTCAGTAATTATTTAGCCGTGTTTTAAATATACTTAAAAGTAGGTATATGAGGGGGATTTTAAATTACAATTATTGACTTTGTGATTTGAGGATATTTTGGAAATTGTAAAAAAAGACAATTAAAATTTTAGATGCCTTTTTAGTATGATACTAAATGAGAATAGTGATTTTTAATGGTGAAATTTAATTTTTGGGTGATTATTATAGGTTTTCTAAGGTTGACGTTTTCTTTCACAAGTTATGTTTTCAAAGGTTTTAGAAAATAGAAACTTTTTCACTTTTTCGTAAAAATATATGTACTAATTTATAACTTACAAAATTACTCTTCTGCCACTGGCCCAAATTTGAGTCGTGACAAAAGTTATGAAAATCTCATTAATCAATTAACAAATCATAATCTCATGATTTTAGGAATCTCCTAATCGAGTATGGATGGAATGATTAAAGATAAAGATTACTAAATATCCTTATCTCTCAAGAGCAGTGCACAAAGACAATACAGGTTCAACGTTCAAGTCTTCAAGATTATCAATCAAATTTCAGTTTTAAAGAAAGCATCACACACTAATAAGAAATTTCTTGTAAACAAATTCTTCACAATAAATTTGATATTAAATTAATATCTTCCATAAAATCATCTTTTAATTAAAAACGACAGATTAAGATCACAAAAAATTAAAGTAAATATTATTTATCGCAGTTAACTAAAAACAAAATATGAAAACTTTGGTTTCATCTTGCAACATGAACAATCAGTTTGCAACATAAAGTTCTCTTTGTGTCTTTTTTTTTTTAATAAAAAGAGGAAGAAGTTTGCAACACAAATTTCAATCACCCCTTTAGCATCTTTTAGATAAAAATTTCAAACCACTTGTAACAAAAATGCCACAAATAATCTGATCCTCCCCCCTTCCAAAAAGATCTAGAAAAAAAAAAAAACCTATCAAACTATTATATAGAATATGTTCTTTAAAAAATCCCCAAAATTGTAAAAACTAATACCTAATATGAAAAGAATATAGAATTTTAGGTTAATAATAGTAATGGCCTCTTAATTATACTCATTGTACAACGTTGGTCCCTAAATTTTCAACTTACATAGTAGTAACCCCTGAATTATGTAATTATTACAACAATGGTCCTTTTATCACAAACTACTAATTTTTTTTTTAACCGAAAATAGTAGTGGACAAAGCGTATAATTGAGTATTATTTATTTATATGAGTCAAAATCTCGTTCTCAGTCATAATTACTAAACTATTTGCATTGCACATGACTCATTTCTATTATAAATTTAACAGTTTGTGATAAAATTATCATTGCTACAATATTGCATAAGTCTAGGTAGTCTATTATATAAGTTGAAAATTTGAAGTCTCATTCTAGACCATAGTTATCAAACTATGTACTTTGTAATGACTTATTACTTTTAAATATTTAACATTTTGTTATAAAAGGGTCATTATTGTGATAATTACCTAATTCAGGGTCCATTACTATGTAAGTTGAATATTCATAGGTCAAGATAGTATAATGAGTATTTGTGTATCGTTAAACAACCAAATTAATTATCCATCCTATCTCTATTTAGGAAAGCTTAGGACAATCCTAATAACTAGCTAGGATAGTGATAAGTAGGGTTGACCCCACGGAAAATTGGTCTAACTAAATTACTACTAATCCTAAGGTAAAAGCGATTGAGAATTAAGAATAAATAAAACTAAAAATAAATAAAATACAAACCACAAAGTAATTAGGTTAAAAGTTCATTCGCTACCACTAAATAATCATATTAATTTACTACCATATTTTAATAGTTATAAACCACAGCTACAAATAGTCTGCGAATGCACAGCTATTCCTATCTTTCCTTAGTTTGTATGTTAACTAAACAAATACGATAGATAATATATTTTCATTAAATAACCTAAAAGAACACTCTAGAATTAATTAACAAAAGTATTAAGTTACGAAAGATCATGGGTTGATCTAGATTATAATCTTACAAACGCAAATTCTAACCTAGGTTATATTCTTCACTATAGATAACTCATCGAATAATCACGTCAACTATAGTTTTGCTATTAACGGATTTAAATATGAAAAACATCTAATCAAACCCTAGCTATAGAATTCAATCATGATTATCTAGTTGTATACCTAAACAAATAAGATATCATTTATGGAATCAATATGCATAGAAAAACATAATCAACTTTAAATAAATAACTAATTGTATAAAATCTGGAAAAATCAATTAACAAATCTTATCTAGAGTTTTGAAATGGGCCTAGTCTAGCATGCATACAAGAATGAATAAGATGATCATTATACTAGAAATAAATAAAAACTAAAGGAAAAAAAAGGAAGAACGAAGGTGTGGCCATTGTAGCGGCTTCAAAGCTCTTATCCTTTCTCTCTCTAGGATTTTAGTATTATAAGTATCTATGACTTGATCCTATCTGGTTTAGAGACTCCTATATATAGGCAATTAGGTCTGGAGACCATCTAGGTCAAGTCTCAGTCAAATTAGAACACTTAGGCAGTCAAAAAGACTCAAAGTCGGTAGAAACTCTGCCTCCAGTGCTGTGACACTCGGGAACCAGCACCGGGGCATCAAGTTTCATTTTTTCATTTAGTCCTTTACCAACGCATAGTCAATGGACTGCAGGCATAGAACTATTATGCCGACACATAGACTGTCGAAAAAGAGTCCAAAATTCCAGAATTTTTTAAATGTTTTCTGCCGACGTGGAGGGACGTAGCCAGTCGGTAATTGGTACTTTTCCCAACACATAGGTCTTAATTCGTTCACTTGAAGAGCAACCAACATTAGGTGTGATGATGAAGTGTTTATATCTGGGTTTGTCAATGACAACTTAAACATGTGAAGGTGATCGTTTAGACTGGCTTGGAGTATCTGCAGAGGTAATAACCAATTTGGCTTTTCAAGAGCTTATTTCACTACTGAGTTTGTAGTAAGCAATAATATTGTTTAAGTTCTGTACTTGAAATCTTATGTCAAAATCAACTTATCAATTATGGTAGGACAATCCTCCTCTTTTGAAGAATTATCAATTTTGACCCTCTTTTAATACATGTGATAAAAAAAGGGACAATCTATAAACTATTTATAAAAGTAGGACTTTTCCTCCCAAAATTACTCCTGACTAAACCTCAGTCAAAAAAGTCAAAAGTGATAGAAGCGGCTCCGGGAAGGTAGTCGACCATGTTCGATTGAGGTCGAAATTGTCTGACCACAGTTGAACACCGGTCGAAAAATTTTGAACGATGGGTTTGACCCCAGTAGAATTGTTTGACTGTGGTCGAATGATGGTTCGACCTCGGTTGGAAAATGATCGGAACAACCGGAAGAGGCACTGAACAAATTCGACCACGATTGAAATTTTTCGACCGTAGTCGAGCGGAAGCACTGCTACCTGGGTGAGTCCCATTTTTCATCACAAAGGTTTAGTAGACCCTTAGGTTTAAATCCCCTCCTTCTTTCGGCCTTAAAACGACATGCAGTGTTATGTTCGCCATGTTTTTTAAGCTAATTAAGCAACCGAGTTTTATAGAATTCTATACGATTTTGTTATGTGCTAAAGAAAAAAAAATGTAGCACATTGATTTGAAATAAACCACAACATGATAAAGGTGAATTCATGTACATTTAGGTTCATAATGATACATAGCATATTCTTACTTGCCAGTCAAATCTCCCAGGACTCCATAAGGTACGGTTGAGAATGCTTCTCCTATTTGTTGTAGCAATAACAATGATACCAGTAGTATATTCAAAACAGTTAATTTTAGTTTAAAAAATGGTATTGTGTCTTTTCTGTTTCTTCATTTCGTCGACCATTCCGGTATCTCTTTGTTGTTCATGAGCATCAAATTCATCAACAAATATAGTGCAATTTACATCCTAAGCCTTTCTGAAAGGTCATTTACTCGAGAAGAAACAATCCAACGAATAAAAGATTTCGAAACTAGATTCGCATTTCTTACGTTTTCAAGCATACTCATCTAAGCCTTGTGACTCATCTTGCGACTGAGCATTCCAAAGTCTATCATGACATTTTTATATTTGAATAAATTAAGTATTTTGCTTCTCACCATTGATATTATATCTACTAGATTCTTTTTTTCTTCTATACGGATTTAAGAGAGCTTTTGTATGTTAGCTGGTAAGAACATATAGGCTGCAAGAAGATCTCATCCTGGCTTTGTTATTACATACCAGCTTAAGAATCTAAGCCTATGGATTTCTTCTGCGACTTATCTAAAAGTTAAGAGATTCTCAAATTAGTTTTATATCCAAAAGGATAGATACAAGATGGAGAGTACTAAACGCTCAGTTTGAAACTTTCAGAATGCATGCAAACATCGAATTAGCAAAAAGAAAAAAGAAAAAAAAATAACAACTAATACAAATAGACCAAATATCAAATAGTAACAACTGTTGTTGCTAATAACCTGAAATAAACTATCTATTGAAAAGAAAAACAAGAGAATTAAGGGAGAACTAACATAACTAGCATCAACTGAAATATGGAAGCTAGGAGTTCATCTCTCTCAGCTTTAAACAGAGTGAAGAGTAGGAATTAGTGTAGGCCACAAAAGGATGCGCGAGGGCCGAGTTGCAAAAAGTATCTTGTGACATCGTATTCCATTTCATTTTGATATGATCTATAACCCGTAAAGACGCCAGCATTTTCATACTTGTTGTAGTCGCACTGAAGAAATGGTTTTTTTTTTTTTTTTTCTATGTATTGATTCTGAAAAGATACAATTTATAAGACTAAAAAATATCTCCTAATTAATTAGAAATATCTCCTAATTAATTACAAATATACAATTGTAACATTTTGTAATTAATTATAATTGATACAAAATAATTCAACACTCCCCCTCAAGTTGGTGTATAGATATCTATCATGCCTAACTTGTCCACAAATTTTGAAAGTGTGCCATTTGAGACTGCTTTGGTGAGAATATCTGCCAATTGTTCTTCTAATCGAATTTCCAGTAATTCTAAACTTCTTTTCTCCAATTTCTCTTTGATAAAAAACCGATCAATCTCGACATACTTTGTTCGATTATGATGAACTGGATTATGGGCCATATCACGAGCAGACTTGTTATCACAATATAACTGGACTGGTTTATTTGATAAATAACCTAAATCCTGAAGGAGAAGATTTAGCCACAACCCTTCACAAACTCCAAGAGCCATTCTCCTAAGTTCTGCTTCACCACTTGAGCGAGCAACGACACTTTGTTTCTTGCTCCTCCAAGTAACGAGATTGCCACCTACAAAGATAAAATATCCTGAAGTAGGTTGTATGTCAGTTTTATCTCCAGCCCAGTCTACATCAGTGTATACCTCAATGGTTTGTTCCTTTGTTTTCCTAGAGCAAAGAATTCCTTTTCCGAAGCTGATTTCAAGTATATCAAAATTCGTATGACTGCATTCATATGCTGCTCACCTGGATTATGCATAAACTGGCTGACGATGCTCAAAGCATATGCAAGATCTGGTCTTGTGTATGCTAAGTACATCAATCTGCCAACAAGTCTTTGGTATCTTCCTTTGTTAGCTGGAACTTGATCAGCTTCAACACATAATTTTAATCCTTCCTCAATTGGTGTATTTACTGGTTGACATGCTGACATCCCAGTTTCTTCCAAAAAATCCAAAGCATACTTCCTTTGAGACAAGAAAATACCTTTCTGAGATCAAGATACTTCAATTCCCAAAAAATACTTTAAGGAGCCTAGATCTTTCATTTCAAATTCTTTGGACAAATATTCTTGTAGGGCTTTTCTTTCAACTAGATCATTTTCTGTTACCACCATGTCATCAACATAAATAATAAGTGTGGTAATATTACTTTTTTTCTTTTACAAGAATAACGTGTGATCTGAATTGCTTTGATGATAACCAAATGCTATCATAGATTTTGTGAATCTTTCAAACCAGGCCCTGGGAGATTGTTTCAGACCATACAATAATTTTTTCAATTTACACACTTTTTGCCTTTGTTTTCCTATCACCATGCACCCTGGGGGAAGATCTATGTAGACCTCTTCAGATAGTTCCCTATGCAAAAAGGCATTCTTCACATCAAACTGCTGTAGTGGCCATTCAAAATTTGCAGCTAAGGATAACAAGACTCGCACCGTGTTGATTTTTGCTACAGGCGCAAAAGTTTCAGTGTAGTCGATTCCATGAGTCTGGGTATATCCCTTTGCCACCAATCTTGCTTTGATGCGTTCACTTATACCATCAGCTTTGTACTTTACAAAAAAAATCCATTGACACCCAACTGATTTCTTTCCTGTAGGAAGATCTACGAGCTCCCATGTCTGGTTCTTTTGTAAGGAGGCCATCTCTTCATTAATTGCAGCTTTCCACCTTGGGTCAGTTAAAGCTTCATGCATACTGTTAGGAATAGATACAGTAGATAATTGATTTAAAAATGACGGATTCGTTTTTGACAATTGATGTGTTGACACATAATGGCTCATGGGATATCTTACTTTACTAGAAAACTCAGGTTCATAAGTTAGTTTTGGAATACCTTGTGTGACGTTATGGTAACTATCTCCTAGATGACTCGGGTACTATATAAGGAGTATCCTCAGCTAACCATTGGTTTGGTATATTACTCGAGAGAGAGATTGCAGCTCGATTTCTGAAGTTTCTGAAGTTTCCTGATTTTCTGGATTACCACTTATATCCAAGTTTTGACCACTCGTATCTAAGTCACCTGCATATTCATTAGATATTTCTGTGACATCAACTTTTATTTCCTCCATATCTGTCATAAGATTGTATTCAAAAGTTTGAATTTCATCAAGATACTCTCCCTGAAATTCAGACGTAGAGTAATACATCGTATCTTCATGGAAGATAACATCCATAGTGATGAACATGCGTCGAGTAGGAGGGTGATAACATCGATACCCTTTTTAATGTAGAGCATATCCAACAAAAACATATTTCAAGGCTCGAGGCATTAACTTACTCCGTTGATCTTTGGGTATATGAACGTAGGCAATACAACCAAAGACATGGGGAGTTAGATTGGAGACTGTGGGTGCTACAACAGTATCTGTAAGTGCTTGAAATGGTGTTTGAAAGTTGAGCGTCCTTGATGGAAACCGATTTATGAGATAGGCGGCAGAGAGAAGAGCTTCGCCCCAGTAGCAGGGGGGCATGTGTGCTTCAATGAGCGAAGCGTGAACAACCTCTAATAAGTATCTGTTTTTTCGTTCAGCAACACCGTTCTGCTGTGGTGTATCTGGACAACTAGTTTGATGAATTGAGCCATAAGAGTCCAAAAAATATTGGAGTTCAGTGCTATGATATTCCTCCCCCCTCCCCCCCCCATTATCACTTCGAAGTACTTGTATCTGAGCTTTAAATTATGTACGTACAGTATTATAAAACTTCTGAAATAATACTGTAACTTCTGATTTGAATTTCATCAAGCATAACCAAGTCATCTGAGTACAGTCATCGATAAAGGTAACAAACCAATGAGCACCTCCTAATGTAGGAACTTTGAAAGGACCCCAAACATCAGAGTGAATAACCATAAATGGAGTTGGACTTTTATTTAAACTTAAAGGAAATGAATCACGATGGCTTTGTGCAAGTGTACAAACATCACATTTGAAAATAGGCATATCCAAATCAGTAAACAAAGTAGGAAACAACCGTTTTAAGTAACCAAAAGAGGCATGGCCCAAACGACAATGCCAAAGCCAAATCTCAGTCATCTTCTTGGAGGAAGTGAAACTATTCATGGCTAAAGCGTGTTGATCCAAGTAGTACAACATCCCTTTCTTAATACCATAACTAATCGTTTGTTGAGTCTGAATATCCTTAAATATACAAGAATTAGGACCAAAAATAACCACACAGGACAAGGTATTAGTGATTTGAGAAACTGAAAGAAAATTATAGTTTAAGGAAGGTACCATTAATACAGAATCCAGGTGTAAAGCTTTAGTAAAATTAGAGAACCCTTCACCAAGAACTGTGTTAGTATTACCATTAGCAGTAGAAACATAGTTCCTGGATGAAGGTTTCAGGGTAGAAACATGTCGCACATCAAATGTCATATGATCAGTGGCACCAGAATCAATTATCCATACATTATTCAAAACAGGTGCAGAAATATTCAAAACCTTACCTTCTCCAGTAGTGGTTACCAGTGCTGATGAAGTAGATAGAACATCGGCTGCTTTTGTTTGAGTGAGAGCTGTCGAAGATGGTCTCTTAGCATTTCGATGACGTGCTGGATCCCACCAGTCTGGATATCCAATCAACTCAAAGTACCGATTTTTAGTATGCCCATTTTGATTGTAGTGAGTGCATTTTAAAGAGCCTTTTTCGAAGGTGGAATTCTTCGGGTTAGGGGTTTTGGAGTGATCCTGTGATGTTTAACTGGGTCGTTGTCAAGAGAGCAGAGCAGAGGCTTCAGGTTTGGTAGTTTCTTCATAGAAAGCAGTTGATCAGAAGTTCTCATGATAGACTAAGGAATAACATTCTTCCAGACTTAGAAGTGGCTCACGACGTAAAATTTCTCACCGAAGTTGATCAAAGCTTGTATCCAATCCGGCAAGAAAGATGTGGACTCGAGTGCGTTCAATGGACTGTCGGTATGCTACCACATCCTCAGGGTTCTTTATGACCACTCTATCACGATGATCAAGTTCTTGGAATATTTCGGTTAACTCTCCATAATAGACAGAAAGTAATTTAGTACCTTTCCTGGCTGAAAAAGCTTTCTGATGTAGGGAGTAGACTTGTAACTCATCAGTTCCATCATAAAAGGCTTTGGATAAAGCATTCCAGATTTCATGGGTAGTGGGAACACGGAGATATTGCTTCATAATTTCAGGAGTCATAGACATCAGAAGCCAACGTTTTACTTTCTGATTTTCAGCATACCATTTCTCATATCCCTTATCTGACACAGAAAGTGGAGTTGATTTGCCTATGATGTAGGAGAGTTTTTCTCGTTCAGCAATATGCATTTCCATCAATTGAGACCAGACATCATAATTTGTTTCGGTAAGTATAATGCTGGCATTAAAGGCACCCTCAGACTGAACAAGAACTGGAATAGATTTGGTTTTTGAAGATTCAATTTGTTGGGTCATCCTTTTTTTTTTTGGCCCTTTTTGTTTTTGTTTTGGTTTTGTTTTTTTTTTGGCCTTTTTTCCCGGCCTTTTTTTTTGGACTTAAAACTAATAACTTAAACTCACGACAAGTCCAAAAATAACTTAAACTAATGAAAAGAAAGGATCAGGCCCAAAACGTAAGGGAATAGGTCCAAACAAATAAGCTCAGCCCAATAAAAAATAAAAGAAATCGGTTGAATACCAAAATGATGAAAGAGGATGAAGTCCTCTGTTTTGGACTTTGCGACAGGTGCAAGGAAGAGCAACGACAGATGAGCAAGGTTCACGTACAATTTCAAATCAATCACCACATGCAGAATCACGGCAATCACCACGGCAATGGGCAGGTAGAGATGCAGATGAGCACGTCAACACAACGGCGGGTTGGTCACGGTGTACTGCGATCTGAGAGGTTTGATTTCAGGTATTTGTTGATTGGATTTGATTTGAGATTTGATAAATGCTTTTAGGTTGAGTTGCTGTGATGGTTTGATTTTGGATTTGGTAATCAAAAGGTTTCTGGTATATAAAGAACAATTTTTTTTTTTCGGCTTGTTGATGAGCGGGATCTCCACTAATATGGAGGAACTTGTTTGTTTGGTTTTTGAGTTTGGTTATGAAAAGGATCTCCCCTTCCTCGGCCTTGGGATGAGCTGGACCTTTTTTTTTCTTTTTTTTGAGAACAGGTTTTAAACCTTCTCTGATACCATGAAGAAATGGTTTTTTTTTTTTTTTTTTCTATGTATTGATTCTTAAAAGATACAATTTATAGGACTAAAAAAATCTCCTAATTAATTACAAATATACAATTGTAATATTTTGTAATTAATTCTAATTGATACAAAATAATTCAACACGCACATCATGAAAATCACATTCTCATTATTTGGATGAAAAGCAGCCACAAACGTTCTATTTGTCCTGTTCCTGTTCATCCTTGCCTCATGCACCAAAAGCCACTCCCAATCTCATTGTCATTATTATTCAATTCCCATGCTTTCAAAATGAACTTCCATTTTTGCTTACGTTTATTCTTAAGCATTTGGGACAGCCGCAGCCTGCCCCGGACCAGTCCAGAGCATACATGTTTAGAACTAGCCTGCCAGCCAACGGCAAAGTCCATGGGCAGGTGAACGAATGCGAATGAAAAAAATATAATAATATTCACTAATTGAATAGTAACAAGTACTCACACGCTCTATAAGTCGATATTTAAAAATTGCAATAAGAATTGAACTCCTAGCATAAATTAAGAAAATGGATATGAAAAGAGGGAAAAAAAAAGGCAAGAATAAAATATTTGCAATGTTCTGTGAGGAATAAAATAAATAGTGGAAAATACACCAAAACGAGAAACTAACTAATTTCATTGCCTTTAAAACAATAAAAACGAGGAAGTAATGAAATTTATTCTCCCCATCAATACTATAAAAAACTTGATGAAAAAAGTAAATTTTGTGAAACTGATAATTTAGACTGGCTTGGAGCACCTGAGGTAAAAAGGTCTCTGGCTTTTACGTTTCATTACTGAGCTTTTCAACATTGATCTGCTAGGAAATAGGGGTAGTAAGTGATAATATTGTTTAAAGTTTTGTATTTGATATCTTATGTCAAAATCAACCGATCAAATATGGTAGGACACTCTTGCTTCTTTCGCCAGTCTTTTGGAAATGTGTTTTATACTGCTATGTTTGGAAGTAAAATTGTCGCCCATTGATTTGAGACGAACCATTGTACAACGAAGTTAGAAGTCATACATGTTAGTGTCAGATTTCGCTCCTCTCAATCTTCTTGGTTACCAGTGGAATGTTTTAGTCGTCTATTTTGTAGCTGAGTGGATTTCGTATATATACATCAAGTTGTTGGGCTTGGGGTGAGTCTAATTTCAGTCAGCCTATTTTAGGTTGACTCGAATTTGAATCCAGCTGGCTTGAATGTAGCTGAGCCGAGTATTTCACTCGGATAGAATTTGGCTGACTGGATTTGTCGCTAGTTTTACTCATTTTAAATTGGTCCTACTACAATTGAATAGATAATAATGATCTTGTAAATCCACTAAATAAGGTATTTATCCTAAATTTATTCTTGAATATCCGTGATTTAGATACTGAGATCGGGTAAGTGCTTTAATTTTGTTTAGTTACTTGATTTTATATTGATATTATTATTATTAGATAATTATAAAAACTCCTATGGGGAATGAAATACTCGGTAGTAATTACCTGTAACTAACAATTACATCTTTTGATCATGAACACTTTTGGACTGACTTGAGCATCGGAGTCTCTTTTGCAGGAATAACCCCAGGCCTTCCAAGTGGATTCCGGCAAGGTATAGGTGGTTGCAGGGCATATGGTGATCATTGGCCTTACTAAAAGTCAATTGTAGATTTTTGGCTCTACAATACATATCCAAAATTTATACATTAAAAGCATATAAGAACCATTGGAAGGACCTTTATACGATAGTACAGTCACTCTGTTGATAAATTTGAAAGAAATAAGAAATAATGCCACGGATTATCAAACTAATGTGCGCATAATGGTAACATATTCTGTACAGTCACTCTGTTGATAAATTTGAAAGAAATAAGAAATAATGCCATGGATTACCAAACTAATGTCCGCATAATGGTAACATATTCTTATTCGCTCATGAATAATAATGGTATCAAGTTATTGATACCAGTATTACCTTCAACACTGTTTATCTCCGTCAAAAAAGTTTGGTGAGGGTCTGTTTTGTTTCACCATTTCATCCAATATTCCATTATCTCTTTGTGGTTCCACATCACCAAATTCATCAACAAACGCAGCACAATATGCATTCTCCTTGGCCTTTCTGAAAGGATCACGTACTTGAGAAGAAGAAACTACAACAAACAAAATTTTTTTTGAAATAAAACATGCAACATCTCTAATGTTTTCAAGCTCATTATTATCTCACCTTTTGACTTTTCTATTGTGACTGAGCATTCCAAAAGCTGATCTTCTTTTTTTTTTTTTAAATAATAATAACATATTTGTACATATTTTAGAACCTTGCTTCTCTTCATTGATATTAACATTTTCTATGAGATTTTCTTTATATAGAGATAAGAGAGCTGCCACCAGCTCCAGCTTTAGGAATTAGGTTGTGCGGCTTTGGATTTCTTTTGTAGTTACTTGTCTAGTGAACAAATTTGACCATCGCCATCATAAGTGGGCGCTACCAGCAATAAGTCTTCAACTGACGCCCTTATAGGCACATACTTGGGGAAACTCTTCCGAATATTACCATGTGGTGATGATAATCATAAAGAATCTTCGATTTATCGGAAAATTGTTCATGTACTTCCGACGTTTCGAAAAAAGTTTCATACCGTTCAATGGTAAATGGAGTTAGTCTTAACAAAATCGTGTAGGGACGTTGGGAGGAGTAGTAGGGAGAATCAAGAGATAATTGTCGTTGTTGTTTATGGTTGTGAAATTGTTTAAAATCACAAATGAATTGAGGGTCAAAAAGAAGAGAAAACCAACGCTTACAGACGGTGCTACATTAGATTACAAACCGTACGTGCATAGGGGAGTCGAAGGAATATCGCTAGAAGGACATCGTCGATAACGGTGGATATGAATTTTGATGCTACGGTGTCTGGCATAATCGGTGGAGGGTGATGGTTTTTCTTCCAAGGCAACCGTGGTTTGTCCATGACCGGACCTTATTAGTAGTTTTCACTAATTGTGATGAGTTTTTGGTGTAGAAAGGCTAAAAAGAAAATTCCTTATTAGACGTGTTTATATATAATATACTTGGAATGCGATTTGGAAACAAAATTTTCAAATATTAGAATCTTATCTTAAAATAAGGATTGTATCAAAAAAGTCCAGGATTTTTTTTCACTTTTTGAAATACCGAGGGCCTGTTTGGCATTGTTTTTTGTTTTCTATTTTCAGAGTTGTGTTTTCAGAAATGAGAACAAAACTGTTTTATAATGTTTTCTCATACCCATGAGCTCACATCCTCTTATTAATAGAAATCCAATATGATGGCACTAGGTGTACCGAACAACCTGCCTGACACCTAAGCCCATACCCAGAGGGGACACCTATGTGTCGCCTACCAAACCTGGAAGGACAACTGTATTGCCTACACCTGCCAAATGAGGAGGTAATTAGAGAAAACAAACTCCGCATAGGTTTATGAACTCTACACTGACGGTGGGATACGTAGCGCTACACTATAAACCCATGATGCTAACACGGTGCTCATGTATAATCCTATAATATGTGCAATATGAAACTGAAGTGTAAAAACAACCGTGTCCTAGTTTTTCAATAAAATAAGCATATTAAGTTTTATAGAAAAACAGACAGCATAACGGCCGTATTTTGATATAACCAAAAATAACCTGTACTTAGAAAAATCCCAGAGCAATACAATATATATATCATACAATCAAATTTCATCATAGATATCCAAAATAATTCTAAAGTCACATTTATAATCATGTGTAGCATAAAGTAAGTTTTATTCAAAAACGATATAAAACAAAGGTAACCGAATCCCTACCTCACTAGAATAGCGATACCACGCTATTGGATCCTTAAGGTGTCGTTGGACGATCGTTCGGAGGGTCGGAAACCAATTCTAAGCTCTCAATCGCTTTCTTGTGAAAAACTAACTTCACAACGGAGCTGCAAATCTATAAACAGACTTCTTTACTGAATTCCTAACACCCAAAATCGCTACGTTAGACATATAATTTATCCAATTTGGATCCGGACTGATGGCACACAAAACAAAGTAGATCTTAATCGTCTAATTCCGTTTTTGGTACCGGTCACCAAACATAGTCAATATATATATCAATCTTCTCCATTTCGAGAGTACATTTCAAAAATTACATCAAAAATACAATTCAACTGTCAGATCAAAAAGTCAAACCCAAGCTCAAACAGCTCAAAATGACAAAAACTAGGCAAAAAAAGATCGTGAAACATATACCTTGTTGATCCTTGAGATGAGACGAATCCAACAAGCCTAGTTTGAGATCAACTAGCAGACGAAATAGTCACTGGTGACCAAAATAGTCACAAGGACGGCGGCGTGCAGTTAGAGGCACGGCGAGGTCATGCCGGTGGTCCTCATGGCCAGATGACGACAGGCGGCGATGCGCAGGGGAGCTGTAGCTTCGGCATCCTTCGGTCGAAGGAGGAGAGAGAGAGAGAGAGCTAAGGGAGGAAGAGAGAGACAGAAGAAGAAGAAGAGTGGCCAGGTGACCGTAAGTAGGGCACTGTGCAATTTTTTTTAAAATTGCACTTTGACTCCTAATTTTTAAATTTCTTGCAATCCAATCCCTCCAGAAATTGCATTTTAGTCCTTCTATTAATTAATCTAAAAATTGGTAAAATTCCCAATTTACTCTCTTAAAATCTGGGTTTTTACAAGATTGATCATCAATAGCTTAAAACTTATATTCTCATATCAGTAGCTTCTCTTCTTTTTCCATTTTGCTTGCTGACTTTTGTCTCAAGTATCTTCTAACTAGTATATGGACATTGATTTGTAGGTCTGACTAGGCATACGGTTGTGGTCACTATATTAGAGAAGAAGCTTCTCAGTCTCATGGAAGGGTATTTTTTCAACCCTCTAAAATTTTCTTTTCTCCTGATGAAAGGTGATTTATATGATGTTGTGACTTTCAACACATGGATGAAAAATCTTTTTGAATGCAAGTAATTAGCTACCTAATTTGTATCTTTGCAGAAAGCACCCATATGCATCTCAAGGCGTTTAACTTGGAGGCTTTAACTTACTGCTTCAATATTTCAGACTTCATTATTTTAATCAATTTGGTGTTTTATTTTGTACATGTCTTACAGGAATAATAACATATCTGAAGATTGTAATTGGCTGTTGTTAGTATCATGTAATTTTTCTGAAGGTGGATTTTATTTGACAGTTGTAAGAGGTGTTTGATTTTCTATAATAAAATATTTATTATAATTGAATCATAATCTTCAATTATTGTCTATTCTATTTAATAATGCTTTACTGTTTTAACCGTTCTCTTTTGTTATTTGGATGTACGTAGTCTTTCTTTAAAGAAATTATAGTTTTTTTTTTTAAAAAAAAAAAAGTGGGACTTAACTAATGACCTCCACTTATTACAAATTAAAGGAAAATATCTAATACTACCCAATCCCCACCCCATCCCACTAGGTATAATTGACTTTCACGCCTACCCCGATGTGACTCGAACTTAGGACCGAGATTCTAGGTAGTGGGTGCTCTTACCACTTGAGCTAACCTACTTCGTCTAAAGAAATTATAGTTTAACCATAAAGAAATTATAGTTTAACATTCACAAATAACAACAGTTTTTAAAATTAAAATTTAAAACTGTTGTCTTTTTCAATAAATATCACGGTGGTGAAGTACTATGACGTCCTCATTATTTGGATGGAAAGCAGCTACAAAAATCTTATCATTTGCATTTTCCCTTCGCAACCTTTCATTGTGCACCTCCAAACCATTGTTATTACCAACATCCAAAAGAAAGTTGCCTTCGAGGGTGAGAACCTTTGACAACCGCAGCCACGTAGGAGCACTCGCAAGCATACATTTTCCCACCAGCGAAGGACATATCTGAAGGAGATGGGAATGAAACGACATGCATTGTTTTGGATCATCATCTTCACTACCACAGTCCACAGACGGATCGAGTGCAACCATTGCTTTAATATATCACCCGTTTCCTCTCCTAGTAGACAGTAATTACATTATTTGTGACATAATCAGTAAACCATATATAACAAACTGGCCATCGCCAATTTCCACAAAAACGAGAAGACTGATCGTTTCCATTTTCTGGTCTCCGAACAAAATATCGCACCATCAAATATATACAGATTCCCATTATTACAAAAATCCATAATTAGCAAGATCTTGAACACTGATAAAACTATTGCATCGTGCGAGTCCTTTTTCGCCTCCGCTGCGCTGTTTTTGAACTCACACATAAGTCCACACTTCTCATAGTTCCCTCTGGGAGTCTTAGGATGCGGAACCCACTCCCTTGCAAGAGGATTGTGGATGCAGTACTTACCGTGGGGGCGTGAAAGCAGCAATAAATCTTCAAACGATGGCCTTAATTATAGCCACACTCCTCAAAGCCAAAAAGTTAAGATAATTAACTTTTTGATGATCTCCTACCCCTAGGGTATCATAAACCAAATATCGGGCCAGTGGCAGAAAGCGAATTTCACAAGTGAAAATTCAATAGTAGTTTTTAAAAAATTTATAAAATTATTTTGAAAGTAAATTTCCACATTTTTATGATCACCGTTAAACGTAGATTGATAATAAAATTTATAAAATAAAACCAAGCATCATCATCAACTTTACAATCCAGGCATAATAATTTTACAAACCAAATCCGTAATACAGGCCCTTAAATATTAATACAAGCCAAGATAAATAAAGAGAAGTATTTTACATAGTTACCGATTATTAAAATCAGTAACGTGCTCCTTTCTACACTGAACACTACCTAAGATGAGAAAAATAATATGGGGTGAGCATTCACATACTTAATAAGAATTCAATTACCTTTTTGAATGGATGTAATTTCTCAAACCTGCATAGTTAGTACTTTTCAAATCTATTTATAAACTAAGCTGATAAAATAATTGAAATCCAGAATAATCACATATTCAAAACTAAAACCAATACTATATCATTGTATATATCATACATCAACTAATATATATACGAGTGAGCTCTCATCCTCCCATCAAGGCCCTGTAATACCTTTTTAGCAGATGTACCTAGCATCCTAACGCTAGCCGAAGGTGTGTTAGTAAAACCTGCTTAGGGACCTAGGTCTCTCACCTAGCACTGCAGCAGCTCGCCAGCGATCTAAACTATTGCGATGCATAATGAAACTCAATGTGTGATCTTATGATATGTACAACATGTAACAGTTCACAATAACCACGCATCCAAGAATTAATCAAATCATGCTTTAAAATCCCACTTAGTATTATTCTGGGATTTACTGTAACATGGGTAGTAATCCGTTGTGTCACCCCATAATCACAATTTAAAAACATGCATAAAAATCACACAATCTAACCCTAGTATAATCCAATATTTTCAACAATTTATTAAATCATCATGTTATTCACTATTTTTCATAAATCAGTCATAACACAAATTTAAATAAAAATAGGTATAAAACTAGCTTATTGAACCCTTACCTCAAGATGGTAGCTATACTAAGCTAACAACGCTCGCAGAAACTCTCGTTGGTTACTTTGGTGTTTGAGAGGTCATTTCGTGAATCCTATAAACTCACTTTGAGGAATTTTTCTAACGAAGTCTCAAATGGAAAAACGGACTTCACTACTGCGTTCCTAGCATCCAAAATAGCTAGGTTAGATTTAATTTGTCAAATTTATGTTCCGGACCGAGACCCGTGGCAGGCAAAATAATACTATTCATGAGCCTTGGAATTCGTGTCACTTTGAAACATATCGATGTTACATATCAAAACTCGTTTCTCAACCTTATTAAGTCTAAATTTGACTCGAAACTTCGTTTCAAGGTCCCGAGTTTTATAATTCTCGAAAGTTACAAAAATGTCACTTTTTCTGAAGTATTTCGAAAAATATCTTTTGCTGAATATTTACAAAAATACAACTTTTCTGAAAACATTTTAGAAAATATCATTATCACAGAATTATTTAGGAAAATATCACTTTTCAAAAATATTTGCAAAAATATCAAATTTGTTGATTATTTGTAAAAATGCCTTTTTGCATAAATATTTCGGAAAATAACACTTTTTTAATCTCAGCCAAAGGCCCAGTCTCAATAATAACAAACTTTTAACCCAATACTGTTTTGGTTTGCAAGAATACGACTTTTTGTCTCGAATAAGAAAAATATCACATTTTGCAATTCAAGATTTCTCTCAAACCGATTTCGATTCAACACAATACCATCATATTTATTCATGATTCAATCTCTTCTTTCACCTCATATAACTTTCACGGCCATAAAAAACAACTTTACAAAAATAATTATATAAATATCACAAATTAATTTGTAAAATGGCAAAAAACTTAGAAATCAGCTTACCGGAGCTGATTTGCCAGAAACCAGCAGCCGAAGAGGGAGGCTTATTGGGCTTGCCGTCTATGGTGGTAATTGGCGGTAGCTAGTTGAGAGCTTATGAAGAAGAAAAAGGAAGAGGAAGAAAAAGAAAAAGGAAAGGAAAAAAGGAAAAAGAGAGAGAGAGAGAGAGAGAGAGAGAGAGAGAGAAAAGCTATAGGGTGAGGGAGAGAAAATAAATAGGGAGTCTAGTTAAAAATAAAAGTGGGTCCCACCACTTATATAAATATTATTTTTTATTTTTTAAAAAATTTTAAATTTTTTAAGGCAAAAATTACTAAAATACCCTTAAAAAATTTAGGTTTTTACATAAGGATGGTAATTTTTTCCTAATTTTTGGTTAAAACTACCTTGATAGGGATGGTAATTTTGATTTACCCCTTCTAATCAAGATTTCCCAATGATATTGTTTTTATTTTCAGCTTTTTTTTTTTTGTTTTGTTTTTATTTTTAAAGATTCATATTATAAATTAAAATTAAGGTCGTAAAGCTGTGGATTTTTGTTGTAGTTATTTGTTCACTATCTCTTTATTAAAAAAAATTTACATCTCTATAAACTGGTTCTAGAATCAATTCAAAACCACAAAGGCCGTCGATATAGGTATAAAATAGACAGAGATTTATTTAAGAAACTTCCAAGATCGATGCACCCAAAATTAAAGGGAAAAGAAACGACTACTATATAAATAATCTAATATATAGAGTTGCATGGATAAACTAATTCTAGCAGGCCAAAAAAAAAAAAGATAAAACTAATTATATAGGAATCAAAGGGGAAAAAAAAAATGACATGACAAAAAATGAAAATTGCAAGAATGGCTAGCAGAGCGTTCTAAATAGATGCTACGGAAGATACACAAAAGTGAGGTGAGAATAATACGTAGAAGTTCATGCATGCCGAATCCGCCAGTACTTGGCCAACCTTTCCACTTTTTTGTTCTCCGACGTCGTACAGTGTAGGCCGCGAAAGATGCACAGGAGTGCAGGTGAGCATATGTAAAAGTTCGACAGCTCCGAAACAGGACTTGGAAGTCGACCTATTTTTTCAAACTTTTCTTCTCCGATCTCGTACCTGTAAATCTCACGTTCACTGTTGTGTAACATGAAAATCACATTCCCATTGTTCGGATGAAACGCAGCCACACGCGTCTTATATGTCTTTGCACTTGTCAACCTTACGTGATGCACCAAAAGCCAGTCTCCACCACTGTTATTGTCATTCAATTCCCAGATTTTCAAAACAAAGTCCCCCTTAAACTTGAGCAACTGTGAGAGCCGCAGCCGACCCTGGACCACTCCAAAGCAAACTTTTCCTTTCCAGCGATGGCAGAAGTCGATGGGCAGGTGAATGAAATGGCATCGTTTTGGAATATCGTCTTCATCATCACTAGTTACGTCTATGAACGGATCAAATGCGACAATTCCTTTGACTTTATGGCCAAAGTCATTTAGTAGAAGGGAGTAAACGGTTCCATTATTTGTAACAAAATCGCTAGGAAACATAAAACCGTGGTCCAATGCCCACGAAATTGAGAAGGTTGATGGGCTCCACTTTCCGGTCTCCGAACAAAATATTACCCCGCTAAAAACGTACTTATTCCCCATGAAAAAATATCTTTTGATTAGTAAGACCTTGAACCTGTATTGATCATCGATATTATTGCTACATCCTAGTCCTTTGTCGCTGCGGTTTTTGAACTCGCACACAAATCCACACCTTTTATAGGCGGCTTCGGGAGCTTCAGGAAGCTCAACCCAATCCCTAGTAATAGGATTGCAGATGCAGTACTTCTCCAACCAGGGTCCACCCTTTGTCCTTTGTCGCTGCGGTTTTTGAACTCGCACACAAATCCACACCTTTTATAGGCGGCTTCGGGAGCTTCAGGAAGCTCAACCCAATCCCTAGTAATAGGATTGCAGATGCAGTACTTCTCCAACCAGGGTCCACCCAGACCCATCTCTGGATCTTCACACGGCGAGTATGAAACCAGCAATAAATCTTCACACGACGCCCTTATATACGGTACACCGCAGGGCAAAAAGTCTAGATAATAATATACCTGATGATCTCCTCCATGAAGAGTAGTGTCTAATCTGTTGGAGAATAGTTCATACCGTGGTATCAAAGGGGTGGCAAGGCACCCAAACAAAGTCACGTAAAAATCAGAGTACTTCTTATAGAAATTTTCGCGAATATTAGGTTTCGAAAGGAGAGAATACCAACGCTTACAGACCATGCTACATTGGCTCAGAGATCGTCTATCGGGAAACCGGAGGAGGATATTGAGAAGCACATCGTCGTTAAGAGTTGACATATTGATTTCCGACATCGCTGGTGTATCTCTCGTCTAAGGGTAGCTATAGGTCAATCTCTAATGGTTTTTTAAACCTTCAACTGATCGGGTCTTAACAAATATATATAATTATTTTTCTTTTTTCTTTTTCTTTTTTTTTAAAAAATCGAATGTTATGTATAACTTTTTGGATACGAAATGGTAACAAGAAAATTCTAGTAACCTTATCTTTGAAAAAAAAAAAAAATAATTCTAATAACCTTTCTTACACATAGAGCCTAAGAAAAAAAAAATCAAATAAACAAACAAACAAAAACAAACAAACTTTTCTTATATATATATGGAGCCTTGATGAGCATCTGACTTGTACAAAATGGGGAAAGAACTCAAAAAAAATCGGGAAGTTCCTTTAAAAGAAAAATTCCCTTTTATCAAAAACAAAAAAACAAAAAAAAAAAGAAAAATTCCCTAAATTATCAAAACCAATTATAGGTAAAAGCATATCTAAAAATAATAATAATATTAAATAAAATAAAACAAAAGCTAGCATTTTTCTTAGAAAAATCTTCCTTTTCGATATAAATAAAAGAACGAGTAACGATTTGGCAATGTATTTTCACAAATAAAAGTAATGCATATCAGTGGAAGATAGTACAAGGTATATATCTTCTTCTATGCTTTTATTACTAAAGGAGAAAGAGTTTCTAACACTTTTATCTATAAAAACTAAAAAGAATTACAAAAACATGGAGATCAAGCTTTTTTTTCTTTTTTTCAATTTTCGTACAGTTTTTATTACAAAATATCTCTTTTTAAAAGTTTTAAAAAATATATTATTTTTTAAATAGTTACTAGTTATTAGTTTCTGAAAAATTGTTAGTGGTTGCCAATTAACAGTTATATATTAGTTATAAATACCTTTAAAAATTAATTATCGATTACTAGTTATTATTCTAAAAAAATGGCATTTGTTTAAATATTGTTTTAAAAATGGTATTTTTCTAATAAAAACTATACCGAACCCAAAAAATAGACTTTTTTTTTCCTCATTAATTAAATATACCACCATACCACTTTTTTAAAATGTATTATTGATGAATTCTTGACGAATTCGTGACGATCTTGACGGATTCTTGAATAATTCTTGACGTCAGCAGCGATCTTGACGGATTCTTGATGAATTTTTGATAGATTCTTGACGATCTTGATGTATTCTTGATGGATTCTTGATATTGGCAGCGATCTTGATGGGTTCTTGATGAATTCTTGACAATCTTGATAGATTCTTGGCAGATTCTTGACATCAGTGGTAATCTTGACAGATTCTTGATGGATTCTTGACGAATTCTTGATGAATTCTTAAGAGATTCTTGACTAATTTCTCTCAAAAGTGGTAGAATCTAATATTGGTGGTAAATTTAGATAAACATTTGAAAAAAGTGGTGATTGTCTACTTAATCCTAAAAAATAGGCTACAATGTTCCGGTACAATTTGAATCCACCTGAACACATAATTCTAATCAATTTCAATCAATATGTTTCACAAATTCTCAAAGTTTTGTTAGTATCATCAATTTTATGTAATTGAAAATAAGTGATTGATAATTTTCTATCTCATTGAGATAACTAGATCTAACTACCGGATGTTTGGAGAGCTCCTCGGTGCTCAAACACACGCTCAACACCTTATTAATTAGTTCAATCCTTGAAAAATCTTCTTTCCATCGGATGCTTGGATTATGGAATAGACCTCATTACCACTTTTTGTGTCATTGAAACAAGCTTCTTAATGCATTTAGTTCTTCAATTAGGCTCCGGAGCCCAAAATTGCGCCTTAACAAGTTTTACAAGACAATTCTCGAGTCTCACCGATAAGAGTTTTGGCAAATGTTGATTATATATGTCGAGCCTATTATATGTCATATTGAAGCATTCTGCGAGTAGAGTCTAAAGGTATCACTAGTTGGCCGATTCTAAGGTGGGATTTGAAAATATATGGCCAAAAAACTTAAAACCCTCAACCCCAAAATTTTCTCTCTATGAATCCAATGGCTAGCAGCATTTGTGCGGGGACAGAGCTAGGATTAAAATCTAGTGGGGGCATGATTCAGTTAAGAGCTTAATCTCAAATATTGATATTATAATTTATAATTGACATTTTAAGTTCAGATCTAAAAAAAATTGTGCAACATCAAGTTCTACACTACTTGATTTCTTTTTATCATTATTTTCTTCAATAGAATGGGTATTTTTGTTTGAACAGGTTCTCCATAACTGTTACACATAAAATGCAACAAGTGAAAAATTTAAGAAAGTATTTAATTTAATGACTTTTAGGAATCATGAAAGTATTCAATTAATGAATTTTTGAAAATATAAAAATTAAATTAATAACTTAGCTACTATTTATAATTAATAGAAATTAAAAACCTAAAATAAATATAAACTAAGTGATATAATTTATTTATCTTATACATCAAAAATTAGTTTTTTTTTTTTTTTGAAATTTTACATATCTAATAAGTTACAAATAGGATTAGTTTTAATGTTCAATTTTTGAATTGGGTTATTTTAATAACCTTAATTTTTTTAGTAAGAGTATCCACTACCTGGGATCTCGGTCCTAGGTTCGAGTCACATCGAGAGTAGGCATAAAAATCTATTATTCCTAATGGGGTAGGGTGGGGATTAGATAGTAGTCGGTATTTTCCTTTAATTTGTAATAAGTAGAAGTTATTAGTTAAGCCCTATTTTTATAAATAAATAAAAAAAAAGAAAAACGTTAATTTTTAAAATCATATTTTCATTTTTTTAACCTAATAAAATAAATTGAAATTTTATCTAATAAGAAACAAAATGAGGAAAATAAGTTTATTGCTTAAATATCATTGGTTTTATGATCCCCTAACTCTCATGTGCTTCTCTTCTCTTTTGTCACTCTCGACGTCTTTCTTCATATTATCCTTCTTCTTTCTTTTTTCATTTGATTATCTACTACTATTTTTTCATCTATTTGGTTTTATTTTCATGTGTTTGGTTTTACTTTCATGTGTGATATATTTATAAAATAACTATATTTGAAAGAAAGGGGCTTTGTCTAGGCAAAAAGGGCCCCAAAGTAATAGACTTTTGAAGAAGTTTAAAGCTAGTCTAATACAACACTTTATAACAAATTTAACACAATAAATTTGTATGTATATATATCAAGTTATATAATACTATATAATATATACAAAAAAAAAATGGCAAAAGTCCAGTAGGGGCAATTGTCCCCACTGGCCCCTATACAGCTCCATCCCTGTTTATGCTAGGGCAAGCTCAAAGGAGGGGCATTAGGACATGGGCAGGCTAGTGGTGGTGCTTGTCCAGGTGAGTGGCAGCTAGAGGCAAACAATTCACGTAAAGGGTTATTCCAGCCACTTTCTTCTTGGGATTCGTTGTGCGTACTACTAAAAATTGTGACACCAGAACCGAGGGGTTTGTGGTTGCAGGGCCTCGTCTTTTGCTGAGTGGGGAACATAAAGGTCAACAGTGGCCTGAAGGAGCTTGTTGGGCATTGGACCGAAAGAGAGAGAAAGAGAAATTGAGGGATAGGAGAGATGGAAAGGAAAAGAGAGAGAGAGAGAGAGAGAGAAATTGAGGGAGAGAGATAAAAAGGAAGAGACAGAGAGAAAAATATATGCCCAGTATCCGTTTTTATAATTTAATTTCATAAATATTAGTTTTTACTTTTTCTTTCAAAAATACCCTTTTTTATAGTACACATTAATTTCATGTGCCAGATATGAGTGGTATACATTTACAATGTAAATTTGTATCCATGCAATATACATTTCATGTATAAAATATGAACGATATATACATTTACAATGTAAATATTTACCATGGTTTACATTTTTCATTATAAATTTGACTTTTGGTATACATTTTAAAATGTGTGCTAATTTTTAGTGTAATTTTTATTCATGAAATGTGTACCACGGTAGACACTTGATGTATAAAATGTATACCACGGTATACATTTTATATGTAAAACATTGGTGGTCTACATTTCTAACAAAATAGGTATTCAAGAAATAAAAATAAAAATAGGTATTTATGGAAATATAGTTTTAAAAACGGGTATTTATGAACTTTTCCCAGAGAGAGTGAGTGGCCGAGTAGCCCACATGGCCACCTCCACCAACTGGTCATACAATTTTCTAAAAGTTCTTTCAACTAGGTCCTTAAAAGCTAATTGCAAAATAACCCCTGAAATGTTCAAACTTATTACACAACCTCCACTTTAACATTTTAATTTCATTATAATCACAATTTTTCTTCATGAAAAAGTACGGGTTTTTACGACATAGATGAATAGGACATTATAGTTGGACCCAAAGCTTTCGTTTCATCAGTGAGTTCTCTTTAGAATTTTTAGCTGAATTAATTATTGATAATAGATACAAAGTTCATGATGTGGCAGAAAGATATCAGGTTCATATATTAAATAGATATTAAGACCTAACTGTTGTGAAGTGATGATATTAGAGATGATGATAATGATCTATGCGCCAACGAGCAATCAAGTATAAAAATCAACTAGATCGTCACCAATGACCTAAATTAGTTTTGCTCCTAGTTCGAGTATAATTATTAGGTAGTCATTTCAAATTTTAACTCATCAGAACAATTATGTGCAATAAAACCTTCAACTAATTTGTGACTGAGAATTTTGTCTTTAGATTTTCAAGCTTGTGCTCCTGTAATGATCCATCAGGATGTATATATATAGTTGTGAATAGAAAAACATGACAACTCTAAAAACTAGTTCCAGAATCAAGTTTAAATTCCAAAAAAAATACATAGAGGACAGATCATTGCAGAATCTTTCAAGATAGCGCATAAAACGTGAAAGGAAAAAAGAAGTAACGATTGTAAATTAAATAATCTAATACGTATTGTTGCTGATAAGCTGAGGGTAAACAGATGGTAGAAAACAAAGGAAAAAAAGAACTGACAATTAACATCGAGATTCGGAAGCTAGATTCTGCTAGAAATTGGTGTTGGCCGTGAGGGATGCACGAGAGTATAAGTGCAAGTCTAGGTGTTATCATCACTTGGAAGTTGGCCAACTTTCTCAAAATTCTTTCCTCTAATCTCGTACTCGTAAATATCGCGGAGGTGACGTAGTAAGAAAATCACATCCCCATTATTTGGATGGAAAGCAACTAGCTACAAATATCTTATCATTTGCATTTTCCCTTAGCAACGTTTCATGTGCACCAACAGCCAGTTCAATCCATTGTTATTACCATCTTTTAACTCAAACACATCCAAAACAAAGTTCCCTTTAAGAGTGAGAACCTGTGACAACCGCAGCTGTCCTTTGGACCACTCCGAAGCATACATTTTATTTGAAGGGGATGGGAATTATTGGGGGTAATTTTTCCAAACCAACCAGAAAAAGACACATAAGGAGTCAAAAACGACGCGTCGTTATAATATGCCTAAAACGACACAAAACCCATTATGAGCTGACCAAACCCGCAAGATTGGAAGACCAGGGAATGACTTCGTCCTACAACCCGCAAGGACAAGCGGACCAGCGCTTGAGGGGTAGAATGCCCGGTTGAGGTACCGAGAGGGGTATATGAATAAGAAGACTAGCACCTAGTCAGCGTTTATGTTTCATGCCGACCAGGTGAGTACCTATAATGGAAGACCAATAAGGAATCTTGGGAAAAATAGGTGACCACCAAGCAACAATGTTGTCCCAAACTAAGTAAGAAAATAAAGGACGGCGCAAGCTGCGGAGAGGCCGACACCTGGCCCAATCACACGCTCTTGTCCATATAAGCGGGTAGGTAAGAGTCCCTCCTATCTTTTCAAGGATAAATAGACATCAACCCGAGTATTTTCATTGCCTCTTCTCCTCCTACAGTTTCTTTACTATTCACTTGCATACTTCATTGGATACATCACTAACTACCTTTTTGGGGAGAAGATTTGGCAGGTATTACACCAGTACTACCCCCAGCAGCTATTGAAAATTCCATCTATAACCTTTTTCAAGGTTGTACAGACCACACATACATCAAATCTGGGTTTTGGTTTCCTTTGGGAAAAACCCGCTCAAAGACGCGTGACGCGCGTTGGTTCACGGACCAAAATTTATACCAACAGGAATAAAATGACATCATTTTGGATCATCTTTCACTACTACTATAGTCTATAGATGGATCGAATACAACAATGCCTTTAATATCACCCATTTCTTCTCCTAAAATAGAGTAAAAGATTCCATTTTTTTGTGACAAAATCAGTAAAATATATCGAACTGGTTGGAGCCAATTTCCATGAAAATGAGAAGACTGATCGGCTCCATTTTCTAGTCTCTGAATGAAATATCGCACCAACAAATACTGTTGCATAAAAATATGAACACAAATGCACGCTATCGTAACAAGTAATATAGTATGAGTATGAGTATTGTCCCACGAAGACTGTAGATTTATAAAGTACCGAAATCCACTCCACTACTTTGTCTCCCACTGATTTTCTCTCTCTGAACTACTGTGTTTCTCTCTCTAGAATGGTGTATTTTTTTTCTTGTCCCGTAGTCCTTTTATAATTGAAAAAAGGGTGTGTTTGAGTTATACATGGATTCTTATGCTCAAATATGATTGGTGGAATGATGTGTCAATTTCCAATTCAATCTCTATCTCTCTCTCCCGTCTACGTTTCTATTCAATTTCTGATTCATTGGCAATAATCTTGTGCGGTATAATATGGTGAGCTTGCCACTTAAATCTCTCTTGATTGGCCATTCGAAAAGCTAGAGTTATAGAGCTGAGGTGGCGCTTTCCCATTAGAGTTCAAACTGGGTCCACATGCTGTAAGAAGCACTGGATCCAACACTCTGACAGCCACTAAAAGACGAGGGCATGTCCGCTAGTCCCCTTACTTGCCTTTGCCCGCGTGTGAACGACAAGCGCCCATCTGATCTGTCTCCTCTTTGATCTAACAGCTGAGATCGCGTCTGATTACCAACTCTCCTACTCATGTAGCTGGTCTTCTGTTTCAACCGTATTTCTTTCTTTTTTTTTAAAAAAAAAAAAAAACCTGATTCAATACAAAAATTAAATTAAATTAAAACCCAAATCTAATAAAAAATTATTTTAAATTAAATTAACTTAAACTAATTAAATTAAAATACCTAAACCTAATAAAATAATCATAAAATTAAATAAAACAAATCTAATTCAAAATAAAATAAAACAACTCAAATTACTTAAAATCTAAATTAAAATTACTCTAGGACACACATTTTTAATGAATAAAAAGTACAAATAACTCTATTTTCATAGAGTTATCAAATACATACTCATGACTCATCCCCCCGTTATTATAAAAGTCCGTGATTAGCAAGACCTTGAACCTATGTTGATCACTGATACTACTATTGCATCGTGCAAGACCATTGTTGTAAAATCCCAGATTTGAAGAGGGTAATTTTGGGAATTTACTAATTTTCGGATTAAATAAGAGAGGGACTTATTTGTAAAAGTTTTTGGAAGCGATGACTAAAATGCAAATTCTTTGAGGACTAAATTGAAAGGATTTTAAAAAATAGGGGACTATTGTACAATTTTCAAAAAAATTGCATAGTCCCTACTTAGGGTCATATGGCCCTCACTTTTTCTTCTTCTCTTTCTCTCTCTTCCTCACGATCTCTCCCTCTGCTCTCTCTTTCTCTCTCCTATCAAACGGCCGCCGAAGGAGCCGAAGCTCATTGCGCCGTCCTGCAGTCGTCGTCCTGCCACGCCAGCAGTCAACACGCCTTCTTTGTCATGCTAGGAAGCCTACGCCGCTGGTCCCAAGTCATCGGGAGGTCCCGTTCGTTGGAAAACGCTGTTTTAAGCCGCGAAGGTTTTTCAATTTCTAGCGTCGGTTCTGGCCTTTTCAATGCGTGTTCTTGGGCTCGTTAGATTCGTCTCGTCGAGAAGAATCTCTAGGTATCTATTTCGTGACTCCATTCTACTCTGATTAAAAGTTGCCATTGTTGAGCAACTTAAGCTTTGAGATTTAAGGGTTGACTTTTTGATCGGACCGTTGGGTCATGTTTTTAATGTCATTTTTCTGAATGTACTCGTGAAATAGTAAAGTTTGATATATATATATAATTGACTATGTTTGGTGACCGGCATAAAAAACGATATCGAACGGCTCAGATTTTATCTCGTTTTGCGTGCCACGAGTCCGGTGTTGATCCGGACCCGAATTGGACAAATTATATACCTAACCTAGCTATTTTGGGTGCTTGGAATTCAATGAAGAGGTCGACTTGTTGATTTGAAGCTCCATTGAGAAGTTAGTTTTTCCCAAGAGAGCGATCGAGAGCTTAGAATCGGTTCCTAACCCTCCGAACGATTATCCAACGACACCTTGAGGTTCTAATAGTGTGGTATTGGTATTCTAGTAAGGTAGAGATTTGGTTACCTCTGTTTTATATAGTTCTTTGATAAAATTTTCTTTATGCTACACATGATGACAAACGTAATTTTAGAACTATTTTAGATATCTGTGATGAAATTAGATTGTATGATATATATTGGATTACCTTGGGACTTTTCTAAGTGCAGGTTATTTTTAGATATATTAAAATAGGGCCATTATATTGCCCATTTTTCTATAAAATTTAATTAACTATTATATTAAAAACCAGAGCATTGCTTGAACTTAAATTACTGCATAGTTACTTTTACACATCAGTTCAAAGTATACGTGTCATAAGATCACATATGAGTACCAGGTCAGCATCATGGGATTTTATAGTATAGCGCTACGGCCTCACCGACGGTGCAGAGTCCGTGAACCCGTTTAGGGTCTTTCTTCTGATTACCTTCCCATTTTGCAAGGCGTAGGCGAGTCAGTTGCCCCTTTAGGTTGGCAGGTGTAGGCAATTTAGTTGTCCCTCCAGGTTGGTAGGTGTAGGCGAGGCGTTCGCCTCTCCAGATTTGGTAGGTGACATATGGGCGTCCCCTCCGGGTACAGGTGTCAGGAATATAGTAGACGTAGTGCCAACATCCTAGTTTTCATTGATGAGAGGTGGTAACTCATAGATATGGATGGATTTGTGTAATGTATTTATGGACTGATTGATTTTGGATATCATACAATCTGATGAGTGATTAATTCACTCACAAATCAAGTATCATTCAGTTCAAATATTTGTAAGATCCCAAGCATTTTTGTTGATTTGATGTGTTTTTGCTTTGTTTTTGTACTTTATGTGAATAAATGAGAATCAAGATGAATAGGTACGAAATATGAGTATTTCAATCCTTTTGATTGAAGTTGAATCTGATACGAACACAATACAACAAAAATCAGGCAAAACGGAACTAAAACGACGAAACAGCTCACCCGAAAAAAAAAGTTATCGTGCTGATTTTCCAGAACCGGGAGCGCTCCGGCTCTTGAATAGTAGCACCGTGATACAAACTTTCAGAGCCTAGAGCATCATGATACTTGCCAAGGAGCACTGCGGTGCTACCCTACGTTCTAAAATGCGTTTTTAGCAAGTTTTTAGGGTCAATTTTGACCCTTGATGCCATTAGATTGAATGGTTGATATTCTACCCAGCCTAGGTCATCTTGGAACCCCTTAAATATATCCTTAGGCCACAATTTCAAATGTGGAGAGTTAGAGAGAAAATACAACAAAGAGAGCTCAAAAATCCTAGAGAGATGAAGGAGCTTGGAGTAAAAATCTTTAAGAGGATGCTTGAGAGAATGGCTTGAAGAGATTGAAGGCTTGAAGTTCTACCTCCACAAAATAGTTCAAAATAGTTTTTTATTGTTTTCATTCATTAAGTTAATAATTTCAGGAAATTTTGGCAAATTAGAAGCAAGTACAGAACCTGTTCGGGAAATAAATTCAGTCCCACAGCCTTCAGCAAGTTCTCATTTGATTGACTTATTTTGTCTAACTTTTGATACTTTTTTCCATTACTTATTTTTCATGATATATCTCTATTGTCTTCATTAATTACATTCTAAGTTTGCAATTTCCTTACAAAAATAAAATTGTAATATGTTCTTTTGGATTGATTATTTTGACACTATATGATGGTGTTTATATGCGCCCAACCAGGCAGATAGGAGAAAAAGGTGTTTTATTATTGTATTTGATCAAATAGAAAAGAAAACACAGAGTTATCGCTAGGCTATTTGAGAGGCCAGCTTCTCTCCCTGAAGACCAGCTCTCTATTCTACTCAAAAACTCCTTACCCCTCCCCTCTTTTCTTCCCTCTTTAACTAATCTGCCTTCCATAATACTCGGCTCCCTCCCCATAACAGATTCCTCTAACCAACTCCTAACTTCTAGCTAAAACCAACCTGCAACCATTCTTTCCAATTACGACACCTCATTCCCCGCCTCAATGTTTTCCTTGGCCCTCCTCACATATCTGAATCGTATAGGGGGTTTATCAGGTGTTTGAGGTGATTATAATCAAAGTGACTACTTTTGTGCTACTTGTGTTCAGCCTGCTCTAATTTTTTCATTTAGAACATTCTTTATTATATTTCTCGACTTTGTTGCTTTTTTTGAGTTTTCTTAATCATTCAGTCAAATAGAGTCAACATTCAAGGTACAATTTCTTTTCCATTGATTTTGGTCTCGTAGTGAGTTTCTTTACAGCTGATTTTCTTGTTTTTTTTTGTTAGTTCGTCTTCAGTTTTGTTCATTCGTATATGAAAGTTGAAGTTTTCTTCATATTCTAGCACTTGGGTTTATTTCTATGAGGCTTTTCGAGTTTTCATGATTCTAAGTTATTATAGTTGGAAAACTGGAAGAAGTCTAGCATTTTCAGTAAGAGGAACTTTCACTAATTTTTTTGGAAATTATGAGTTAATGCCAGTGTACTCTCACTATCTCTGTTTTTATGCATTTGTGTCCAGTGCCATCTATTTACTTATGTAGGTTCCTTCTTTGTGTCCCTTATTCTATGTAGTCATCTTTATAAATGTATTAATTGTATATGGATTTGTTCTTGTTGGACCAAAATATGCATGACAACATGGTCCACTAACTTGGTCTGCAGTTAAATGTACCAAGAATCAATCAAATATTCTCTAATGTTGTGAATTATCATGCCTCCGAATGTAGAGTGCCTAAGAGGCATATCCTTTTCATGATCCTCATTATCATAACAATTGATACCCTTTATGACCACCCCATCCCTCACAACCTTCCTACTCTAATAGAAACCACTTTGTGCAGAACTGTGACCAAGAAAATGTCAACAATAATCACGAGAGAATAAAACAGGCTCTACGTGAGCTTATGTACATTTACACTGGATAAGGAGGCCTTTTTGGACTTGGGCTTGTTTTTGTTTGTATTGTATTTTTATTTTCGTACAGATATTGATTATTTGTTTTCCTGCCTTGTGTACTCAGCGTCCAGGAAAAGGGAAATCTTACGGACCTGCTTTATTTATTCGCCCCTATCTGAACAGACGAGAGTTCCTAACCAAGGGTGGAGATTTCCTTCACTGTCTCAACGGACAAGAACAATTTTATAGATAAAAGGAAATTTCCAATAAGAACAGTTTGATTTGTTTATTTATTTTTTTTATGTTTTATTAACTATTTTCCTCAACTTTGGATTTATGTAATTTTCTTTATCGGCTTTTATATATTGAAATTTAGTAGCCTATTATATTAATGACAATTATTAGTTAGTTTTCATTCAAATTTCTTATAAATATTTAATTACTAAAATTAAAAAATTTAATACTTTTACCTACACATAACGCACTTACACATTAATTTAATTTTTTTAAAATTATTAAAAATTAGTGTGCCACATGTCCATTTTTCAAAGTGCCACGTGTCATTCTTTCTAGGTGCCACGTCATTCGATTAGTCACGTGTCAGCTTATCATGAGACCATGTGTTAGCATATGTTGATGACACATGTTTCACTATGATGATGCCACACGTCTATATATGATAATGCCATGTCATCATGTAAAAAGTGCCATGTCAGTGCCATATAGATTCCACATAGACTGCCACATCAGATTCTTTGTCAGCAGCATGTAGTCATTTTGATGGATTCCTTGTTAATTTTACCTACACATAGCATTATGTGTAAAGAAGTACCTTTACCTACAGTTCTATACCTACACATTTCTTTACTTATGATATGTGTAAGTAAAACAATTTATCTACACATACCTGAGTTTTACCTACACATATATGTGTAGGTAAATGCCTTATTTTCTTGTAGTTAGCTAATAAACCAGCCAGTTAACCCCCCCCCAAAAAAAACCCCAAATCCCCTCCCCTAATCTGTCATGTGGGAGCAAACCCCTAAAACAAACCCAAATCCCAATCGTGTTCCAAAAACACGATTATGGTTGCAGGCTTACTAAGACGACTACACAGGCCGCATGTACTTTTCATCCCTAGCCATGCCCCCTTACTTGAGTATATCATATGCTCCATCTCCGTCGTTAGCATTATCAAAATCAACATTTAAATGAATCTCCAATGATATTTCAACCTATATCGGTCTCATCAGGTAGACATATTCCATCATTTTCTACCAATTCACAACACTATCTTACGATAGAGGAGTAGCACACTAAACTATATGCTCCACTAGTATACCAACTAAGCTCCTTAGCCTCCTTAGTGTCCTTTGGTCATTACTTAACTGCAATTGAATCTGGTCTCCCATTGATTTACGCTCAAATTGTACTTCGGTAGTTGTGCAAGTTTGAGATGTCGATCCCACAGAGAAGCGAAAAACAAGCAATTAAGTGATTAAAATTATAAAAAAAAAAGGTTACATAAAAATAAACACAAAAGAAATGAAATTGTAATGAAATTTTGAATTATTTTAGGACAATGATAATATCATAAAATTGTAGAGAAAATAATAATGAGAAAAACGACAAGACATGTAAGGATCACAATATTGCTTCACTAGTTAAATTCTGCTTCGATTTATGCTATAACTCAGTTACACAATTCACAACCCAATCATGCAACCGGAAAATAATATAATAAAACTCTTTTTGATTACACATGTATTTATTTTATCAAACTCAATCAGTTAAGCATATAAATTCTATCTTAAAGGTTACCTAAAATCGACGATATATCCAGGAGATAATAACGCAGTAGAAGATGAACCCTTAGTCTAGAATTTTACCAGAAACAATTATATTTAACATTGATCACTACATAAGAAAAGTTTGACTGAACTTATATGAGAATGTAAATAAAATCACTGGGATATTGTTAATCAAAAGCTAAGAGTTTTTACAAAATAAAATTGTAAACTTTAAAATCACACTTGCATAAATCCAAAGCAAAAATATAAACTAGTTACACAACATTGCTTTCCCCACAGTCTTGCCTAGAAAAACTACTCAAAATGGAAATCCATTCTCTCAAAAATCTAGAAAGAAATTGAGGAAATGAAATAGGGAGGGAGAGAGGGATAGACCCGTGGTCGTGTGTGTTGAGAAGGAAAATAAGACTCTATTTATAGAGTGTGAGGCCTTCGACTTCTTCTTCTTCAAAATTCAGATTGATTAAAAACTCAATATTCATTTACCCATGCTGTTAAGACTGACCAACCTTTCCTCTTTTCTTTTATTGTTTCGTCCATAAATCATTCATGCTGCTGCGCTTCAAGCCTCCAACACATTGTACACATAATATGTTTCTTTTCTTTTCTTTATTCATTTGTCCATCCTCCTGCGCATCATCTCATGCACACATTAATGTATTAATGTTTATTTTATTTTCTTTATTCATTTCTCCATCTTCTGCGCATTAACACTTGCACACACATCACATGCATGATTCCTTCTCTTTGTTAATGCTCCACACGTGAATGAGTTTCTCTCATATACTCATATATGCACAACACTTTGCTTTTATCAAGGCTCCTCATTTATATACGTAGAGAGAAAGCTGATTATAAAGCATGGGCTTTGCTTATTCCATTGAGTCTAAGCTGCGAAAATGGCCATTTATGAGTTATCTTCGTAAAAAATGTCATTTTTAGAGAAAAGAATTAAAATAATACACTGAGTAATATTCTTATAAAAATATCAATTTTAGCTTTAATATTTCCACAAATACACTATTTTAATCATTCTTAAAATGTCATTTTTGTATCCTAATCACCCATTTATGGCTTGGAGAATTCAATCTGCAGTCTCTCTTAAACTAGCAAACGAACTCTAAGGTCAACTTTAATTTCCATTCTCGGTATTGCCAAAAATTAAATGCCTCAAATATTAGAGTCTTTAGCTTAAAAGCTAATCTTGAGCAGGGGCGGAGGGAGATGGGGACCTCCACTGGATTTTAGGAAAAAAAAATTTTACATGTTTTAAACTAGAAAAAAAAGTGTATTTTCACTAAAAATTGGCCTAAATAGCTATATGCCCCCACTGAAATTTATCCAAAATTGCACCTAAAGCTCTAATTATGCTATTACACCCCCACTGAATGAATTTACTAGCTCCGCCCCTGATGTTGAGTGGAGGTTTCTGGCACTCTAGGCTCTAGGCTTACCACTCTGTTCTTAGTAGGCATTCTACCATTCTAAATTGAATATGTCCAATGTGTTAGTAAGATATTAGTCTCTAATTATGCCTCCTTATCCAAGTCACACTAAGTACTACCTGAGAGGAAGAAAGAGGATGAGCTAGTGCCTAGTAGATAATCAATTGCGGGTTTTTAATATATATAAAATACTTACTTTTCAAAGTCCTGTATAATTAGTAATTTAGCAAAATATTTCCAAGTACTTTATAAACCAACATTTCCAGAAAATATTACTCAAACCAATTCAGAAACAATCCCTCGAACATTTGTGCAATCGAATTACATCGTGCACATACACTCACATACATCATCATATAATATTGTTCGCATTTGTCTGTGTTTCTTATTGGACATTCGTGCTAATGTTATCTACGCGTCCTATTAGACATTCATACTAGTATTTTCCTGATGTCCTATTGGACGTGCTAGTATTTTCCTCATATTATTGGACATCCGTGCAACAATGGTCATCGACAAAGAAATAATGCAATATGTAATGTGAATGTATGAAATGGATTTGTACTATAATTGCTTAAGTTTATAAAATTAACCATACAGTGTTATCAATTTAAGTCAAGCTCAGTTCCAAAAATTAGATTTCAAAAATTTGCAATTTTCTAGTAATTCCAATATCATATATAACTTTTGTTTCTGTCAAAATCCAGAAATCATATTCCTACAAAATAACGTATAATATATATATATATATACACGCCATCTAGTGTGATGTGCCTCCCACGCAGTTCAATATCTCAAATCCAAATGCTTATCTCCAATTTAATTCAAATTGCTATAATTTAATTTACAAAGTTTCATATTTAGTCAAGTTAAGTAAATTTATAATAGAAATCATTGTAAAATCATCTAATTGAATCCCTACCTTAATGAAGTAACTAATATTACCAATTGACCCGGGGATAATCGGTAACGCAATTGAGTTCTCATTTGACTTGTCAGAAGTCCCATTCGCTCACTTCAAATGGCTACTTTTCGAATGAGTGCATGAATGATCAAAATAATCCTACCATTACAACCAGCATGTCCAAATTAGTATAGTTAGGTACCTATCCTTCGTCGAATTCGGATTCCGGTGTAAACTCGAGCCCTAGTGCACTTCTTGAGGCAAAAACTGAGCCTCTCAGCCTCGACTCTTATGTCTGGCTATAACGTATCAATGCTATATCAATGCTATATGTCAAAATTTGTTACTAAGCTCATACAAACCCAATCATGACAATGAAAATTCGTTTTAAAATTCCAAACAAATTTCACCATACAAACAACACATTCCAATCCAAAATGCTCAAATCCTTACCGGAGACAAAATTAATCCAAATAATGGTCAACTAGTACTAATTTATTAGATTACAGCTTGTATTTTGTACAGTTAATTTTTAATATTTGGAGATTTATAAGAATTATCGAGTTTTACATGATTCATAGATACTTCTTGGAGGCTAATTCTTCTTTATTCTGATTGATGCCTTATATGTCTATAATGTTTCATCTTATAGGCATGCGTCACATGCTCTCAGGATCGGGGCGTGACAATACATCTCTTTCAGTTCTATGAAAAAGCGTTTATGATAAACAATTTAAGCATGCATATATAGGTGTGAATTTCTGTTGTAGTTATTTGTGCATCCCTCAATATGCAGAAAAATGTGATTCTCTAAGTAAAAGTTGTTCTAGAATTGATTATAAATCCAAAAAGATAGACGTATTACAGATTTAAGACACTTTCAAGATCGATGCACACAAGCAACAAAGAAAAAAAAAAAAGAAATAACTACCATAAATAATATAACATGTACTATTGCTATAATAACTTAAAAGGATAAACCGATTTATTGTGTAAGGAAACAAAAGAGAAAAAGAACTTACATAAATTTGAAATAATGGGAAGGTAGCTAGGAATGGCTCTTTAGCTTATAAATAGAGATGGAAGTGTGGGAATTGGTGTAGGCCGCAAATTAAGGATGCACAAGAGTCCACGTGCCTGTGCGCATATACCTGTATGGAGTTGGAAGTTGTCCAACTATTTCGTAACTTTTTTCTCGCATCTTGTACTTGTAAATATCACGTCGGTGGCGTAACATGAAAATCACATTGTCATTATTTGGATGGAAAGCAGCCACAAGCATATGATCATCGTTTGCATTCTCCCTTTGCAACTTTACCCAATGCACCGAAACCCACTCTCCACCATTTTCATTACCATAGTTCAGTTCCAAAACATTCAACTCCAAGTCCCCTTTGACACTATGAACCTGGGACAGCCGTAGCCGTCCTTGGACAGCTCCAAAGCATATTTTTTCCTGCCACCGATAGCCAAAGTCAATAGAGCAGCGAATGAAAAGACATCGTTTTGGATCAGCGAATTCACTACTAGTATTTCTGTCCATGGACGGATCGAATGCAACAATTCCTTCTATACGATCACTCATTCTCTCTTTTAGTAGAGAGTAAAAGATTCCGTTGCTTGTAACAAAATCAGAAGGACATATCAAATTAGTCCAAGCCAATAATGTCTCCCTAAACGCAAAGGAGAAGACCGATGGGCTCCATTTTCCAGTCTCCGAACAAAAGACAGCACCATCAAACACAGAGTCATTCCCCTTGTTATAACAATCTGTGATTAGCAGGACCTTGAACCTGTACTGATCGTTGATATTATTGCTACGTCTGAGTCCTTTGTCACCGCCGCCAACGCCTTTGCGCTCGCACATAAGTCCACACTTGCCATAGTTGCTTTTGGGAGCCCTAGGAAGCGCAACCCACTCCCTTGTCAGGGGATTGCAAATGCAGTAGTCATCCGCCCATGAGTGTGAAACCAGCAATAAATCTTCAAAGGAAGCCCTTATGTTCACATGACTAGTACTCCACGGCATAAAGTCTAGATAATTACCTTTTCGATGATTGCCTCCGTGAAGAATCTTTGAATTCTCAGAGAACAGCTCGTAAATAAATTCTTTACCGATGGTGATCCCGAAAAAAATCGTGTACGGATGATCAGGAGAACGTTCATGGAATGCGCGAATAAATTGAGGGTCAGAAAGGAGAGAAAACCAATGCTTACAGACAATGCTACATTGGATCAAGGACCGTTTATCGGGGAGTCGAAGAAATATTTCTTGGAGCAGATTGTCGTAGACTATGGACATGGACTAAGACTAAGATGCTGCAGTACTCTCTGACATTATTGATGGTTTTTTTTTTTTCCCCGTTATATGGCTAAAGCTACGTTTTATTTTTTCAGAATCCGAATAAGAAAAAAGCAGTATTAATTCTATTCAAATAATAATGAGCACAATAACGAATCCAATATGACGATAATCACTTTTTTTTTTCCAGTATAAAATAAAGCTAGGTTTATATATATTGTACCATCAAACCTTTCGATTCCATTTAAAAACATCAAAAAAAATATATATTTGTGCGTTTTTCTTTTTCTTTTCTTTTTTTTCTTACTTATGCTTTTAAAAACCTTCAAGTCTTTGAGTCTCTTATAAAAAAAAAATTATATAAATCAAATCTACGAGTCTTATCAATTATATATCATTCTGGACTACGAAAAAGGAAAAAAGATAATTCCAACAAACGTGTTTATTTAGGAAAAAAAAAGTTGCTGAGATAAAATAATACTAATACAATTATTTGTATAAATAATTAAAATTAAGAGATAATGATGTAAAAAATACTTAGATTTTTAATTTTTCTGCAAAAAATACTATATTTTGGACTCCTCCAAATTAATATCATGACTTTTGAAATTATACAAATTAGTATCGAATATTTACAATTTTACAAATTAATACTATCACTTTTGAATTCTATAATATGCTGATCTTTACTTTTGGCAAACTTATATTATGAGCAAGTTAAAAGACGTAAACATCTCTTATCAACTTATTAAAAATGTTTAATACTAATATATCATCCGAAAAACAAATTATCATTTTTTGTTTAATTGCAAAAAAAAAAATACAAACCGGATGATAATTAAAATTGCAGAAAGGCCACATTTCAATATTTTAATATTAGTTTGAAAAGTTAGATTCCTTTTTTTTTAGAATACTTAAAGTATTTTCATCTCAATAACCCTAAGATTAATACCACATTATTTGTTTTTCATGTACTCACTACACTATTTTTTTTAAGGGAATCCTCACACTATTTTTAAAACCACACTTTTTAATTAAAATTTATAATATTAACTGCTACTTTTCATATCCCTAAATTTTCATAAATTATTCCTCAATTTTATTGTGTCTTTTCTCTCCTCATCCTCTTATATTTTCTCCTGTCATCCTTATCTTTCTTCTTTTCTTTTCTTTCATTCTTCTCAACCCTCTTTTTCCCGAAAGACTTTAAAATTTTTCTGAATATTAGAATCGACATCAGTGATGTTCAATCTAAGAATCTCTTTAAATTCTTTTAGTTTCTTTTAAAATTATATATTGTTTATAAGTTAATTTTTTCTCTTCATCAAATTTATATACTGGGATCTTGTCAACAAAGGTCTAACTATGAAGCCAGTCAGGCAAAGCTTTTACTTTAGAAACTTATCCAATGGAGGGGAGAGGAGAAGTTTTGTTTGCAAGCAAACCCAATATAATACCACGAGCTTTTAAAATGAAGCGTGCACCCACTGGNCCAATTTTCTTAAAAAGACAAATTTAGAGCGTAAGTCAAACTCATGATAGTCGAGCTACATATATATCTTTGGGGCTTATAGCAAAATGACCGAATTTTTGGCCTAATTTAAGTAAATATCCGTTTTTAAAATGTTATAACAAAATATCCGGTATATATATTTATATACTAAGTGTAAAATATTATATACCAAGCATAAAAATTTATGTACCCAGCACATTTAAGTACATTAACTAAAATGAGTGGATAAGTGTATCTACCAAGTGGATAAGTATATATAGTTAGATATTTAGCTATAAATTTAAAAAGTATACATCTACTTAATCAAATTTAAAATATCAGTCATCTACCTAAATTTCTCTATATCTGTCTCCTCAGCTCTTGTAGCCCACCTTCGTTAATTAACCAAAATTTTGAAAAAAAAAATGTATAAATATAGGTATATAAATAAATGGATATGGATTCTATAATATCTCTTAAAGGATTGAAAAATTTAGAGCAAAATAACTTATAGCCTTTATGCTGATAGCGGATTAAAGTGAAGAGAAAATTATTATGTAAATTAGACTTTGGCCACTTTCCTTACAAGCAAAAATAATAATTTAGCCCCCAAAACTAATATGGAAGTTAACTTTGCCCTAAATATAATTTAAAATTTATGGAACTTCAGAATACTTAGAGATAATTGACACTACAAAAAAAAAAAAAAAAAAAGAAAGAAAGAAACTTTAGTCACAACATAATTTGTGACTAAATTAAACTGAAAAATTCATGATTAAAAAGATGTTGTCTATAATATGTCATGATTAAAAAGTATTAGTAATATATATATATATATATATATGGGCACTAATCCATTAGGTATTTTTTTTTAACATATATATAGGTATCATTTTGGCCAATGAAAAACTATTAATAATACACGTCTTTTTATGCACCTCATTATAGCAGTTAGATCACCATTCTAACGGCTAAAAAAATACTTACACATAGGTGAAAAAAAAAATACCTACTGGATTGGCAACCTATATATATATATGATTTGTTGCAACTAAACGTATAATAGTGACATTTATAACTAAATGTTATTTTTAGTGACATGAAATTTTTATTTATGACTAAATATTACATTTTAGCTAGTCATAAAAAGATTTTGTTGTAATTAAAAAGCGGTCAGCAAGGTGTTTTTTTTCTATTGTGAATTTTAACTGCCAATTTAAAAGTGGAACTAAAAACGACACTATAAAGTAGGCCACTTTGTAAATTCTTGCCCTCGTAACTGAAAATTCTTGCTAGACCCACCCTTATTTGTATGGTGAAAACGGAAAAAGAAAGGAAGTTGGTTTCATGACCTCTGAAGTCTATATGATAATTTTTGACACTTAAAAATCCATCACTTTTCAAATTCGAACACAAAGGTTTATATTGATGATCCAAAGACAAAGTCATCTTATTTATTCAATCTTGATGTACAAATACACCACTTTCTCGCATTTAGCTGTTCTCGTAAACTAATGAAAGGTTGAAAGGAATAAAACAACCCATAACTATGATTTAACTCTCCACTATCTAACAACCTGAATACGTGTAAAGCCTACGATAGCTAATAAAATATCTTATTAGTTCAAAAAAATTAACTAATTGACTAATTAAAATATGTATATATATGTATATATATTTGGGCCAGTTCTATTATAGGTAGACTTATTTCGCTCCTAGGAGGGATATTTTACTGGATTTAGAATAACTGATTGGCTAATATGTGGTGCTAGTGTAGAATTATTTGTAATATATAAAATTCTTAAATCTATTCATTGACAGAAAAAATGAAAAAAAAAATGTTAGGCCCAAGAAGAAACCGTTAGGCCCATTTGTTTTGGATTTGGGTCAGCTACTAGGCACAGGATTTTGGGATCAAAATTAATAAAAGAGAAATTTAGGTGAATGACCAAAATTTTAAATTTGATTAAGTATATGTCCATTTTTAAAATTTTATAGCTAAATGTCCAGGTAGATATATTTTTACACTTGGTAGATACACAGATCTACCAATTTTAGTTATTGTTCTGAAATGCACTGGGTATATAATTTTTTATACTTGGTATATAAAATTTTACACTTAGTATATATACATATATACCGGACATTTTGCTATAACTTTTGACAAAGGGACATTTACTGAAATTAAGCCCAAAATTTGGTCATATTTCTATAAGCCCCTTAATAAAATGAAAACAGGCCCTTGAAATCAACTCATTCTTTTTCTTCGATTTCTTCAGGGACTTACAATAACGACTACTTGAAGCAAGCGACTGTGACTACAGATGACATAACCGTCCATCAATCTTTTGCACAAGAAGCATGCATGTCGCTCTCTCTCGCATTGACTGTCGTTTTGTCTTCATAATGAAATAAGAATTTTTCTAAGAACTAGGTTTTTTTTTTAGAACGAGACGACAACTAGGATATTTTTTCTTTAGTAAAAGGCAATCAATTTTTTCTTTTTTTTATGATTTAGATATCTATTGATGTCGTGTTTATAGAAATAGATCTGGTATCCTTTCAAAAAAAAAAATCGATTAAACTTACGGCTCAATTAAACAGATTCCCACATAAAAAATAATAAAGTGTGGTAAAAACTACAACTCTAATTATTTATCATTTATCTTTCTACGTATGATGTTAATCGGAAGGCTAATATACTCCTCCTATGTATAAGAGGGAAATTAGCCCTCATAAATAGAAGCTCCCAATTATGCAAATTATTAATAATTAATTAAAATTTTTTATTTTGAAATTATTGATGAATACATTTAACTGTTTAAAATAATTAATTAAAATCATTATTTCAAATTAATGAAAGATTTCTTGATGCATTATACAATTGGGGAATTCTAGCATAGGGACCAGAAAAAAAAAAAGTTCCCTAACATAGGGGAACTATTCCTGCACTGGGAATTTAACAATTAGCATCAATTGAAGGGGTCCACTTCTAGAGGAATTAAACTGGCTAGTGACACAGTTGGTGAAAGCCCTCCTTTAAACATTTAAAAAATATATTTTTGAAATTGGGGGAGGGTTTAGCTCTAGAATCTTGGGTGATGTAAATCGATGTATCACATATGTGTGTGTATAATCGTAGAGAAGACCTGGTATGAATTTTATAGATAAATTTTTAATTGAGATTTGGGACAATTTGTCTCAGTTCTACTCGTGTTCTGGTTTTTGGGAATCCAAAGCTTAATAAGAGAACAACATTTATTGGGAGTGTTGAAAGAGAGAGTAGAAGAATAAAATTTTAGTAAAAGGCTAATTAGATAATACAAATTCAAAAAATAATAAATAAAAATTGGATAAATAAACATATCAAGTGGTACAGAGTGCATAAAATATTGAGGCCAATTTTTATTTACCAATAACAGGGTCAGTTGTTTCTAAATTATAAATTGAGCTTGCAATTAGATTTTAAATCTTTCATATAAGATAATTAATTTTTCATAGGGATGATTTATTGTCAATTTGGCAATAATTTTTCATAGGGATTATTCATTGTCAAGTCGGCTATTCTTCCATGAAATTGCAGAAGACAACTCTGATTTTGTTTTTTCTTATAGACTTTTGTTTTTCTTTTCTTTTCTTTTCTTTTCTTTTTTTCTTTTAAATGTTTAAAGGAAGCTTGAATCCAGTGTGTAACAAGCCAAGTTACTTTTCAAAAATATTGAATCCCTCTCCCCATTGATGTTACATTGCCACAGTATGATTAGTTCGACGAAGCTTTCTTTGGATTTCTAGTTCAGTTTAGTTTTCCATTGTCATGTGCCTCAGCTGCCTGTAACTTTGTTAGCTTTTTTTTTTTTTCTGGCTGCTGCTTCTTTGGCTTCTTCAAGAGCTTGAATCAAGTTCAAAAGACATCGCTTTGGATCATCAAGTGGGGTTTTTGTCATTAGATTCTCAGCAACATCAGCAGGAGTGATCTTAGTCTCACCAATCAAACTCTCAATTCTATCAAACATTTGATGGTTTTCAACTTTCAAATAGTTCTTGGCAAGAACTTTGAACCCTTCAAAGCTGCAATAAGAAAGCTCAATGTGCTTGTCCATCCTACCCCTTCTTATCAAGGCAGGGTCCAACTTCGCCACATAATTGGTGGTAAAAACTATCAGTCTTTCACTTCCACAAGCTGACCAAAGCCCATCAATGAAATTCAAAAGCCCTGAAAGAGTGACTTGGCTGTGGTTGTTCTTTCTATTCTTTGCTTCTTCTCTTTGGTTCTTTCTTTTCCTGATTAGACTCTTCATTTTCATCTTTCTTCTCCCTCTAACATGTTAGATCAAGAGAGCAATCAATATCCTCAATCACTAATATACTTACTCGTCGTATTGATCAAAAGCCCCCAAGCTCAGTTCACAGCAGCAACTCAAGATCATACACGTCATAACCCAACAAATTAGCCATTGCAGCAACCATGGTCGATTTCCCGGTTCCTGGCGGCCCATAAAGCAAATACCCTCTCTTACATGCCTTCCCTGCTTTTGCGTAGAAATCTTTGTTCTTACTGAATGTTAAGAGATCCTCCATAATCTCTTGTTTCATCTCATAATTCAATGCCATATTTTCGAAACTCGCTAGGTGCTCAAACTCTATGGGACTCCACATGCCGTTACAGTTACTGTAAAGCTTCCTTTGCCTATTTGCCATTATGATTTCCATGCCTTCCTTCACCACATGGTTTAGATACTTCTTAGTTATTATCTCCCTGTACTTCTTGTGAAACGACAGGTCGCAGGCTCTCTCATACTTCGCAGAGTACAGGGATCTTGTAGTTGACTCAAGTTTTGTCACTGCCCACACAACTTTTACACCTTCAAATTCATCTGTTACTGTCTCATTCTCATCTAGGCTCAAAACCAAGTTGCTATCTTGTGCTCCCATCTCTGCTCTGAGTCTCTTAGCACTATTGGATGTGTTGGAGCTTAGATAAGCTTCAACTGCGTCATAAGCCTCGCTTCGCCTCTGATATTGACCAATGAACTCGTGGATAGATATTCGGATATAGGGGTCGAGGTAGTCATTGAATCTCTTCTTGAACTTTTCAATTGGGTAGCGGAATTCGTAAGGAGAGTATTGAGAAATCATTGCCCACACAAACAAGAAGCTGGCTATGGTTGAGCCCACTGAAGGCCACATCTCGGACATTATTGCAGGCACCATTTTCAGGTTGTTCTGTCTGACAAAATTGGAACACGAGAGACTTGGCGATCTCAAATTTTAATCACACTGAAAAACAAAGGAAGAGAGTTTACAATTTAGATGCAAGTGAACTAAAGAAAACCTAGTGAAAGTAGTAAAATGGGAAAAGAAAGAACAAAGGGAAAGCCATCTAGAAGAGTAGAACTAAGTGAAGAAAGAAAAGAGTTAGATACTCGGTGAAATGGAAGGAAAGGTTAAAGGGTACTTGTAAGCAAATGAAAAGAACATAAATCCAAAAACAGACAGATATGTCTGTATAATATTTCCATTGGTGCATGGAACTACTTGGATGCTAGAAAAGAAATCACATGGGGTGATAGGTACTGCTTTGGCTCTCAGCATTGATGTGAAACATACCCTTTGTTATTTTCTGTGAGATAAATATAAATTTATGTGTATATATATCTGTTTCTATGTATTAAAGACTAAGCACCTGGCTTTCCATGCAAACCAAGAGTTCTAAACCAAGTGCTGAGAGCCACACCAGTTAGATAACAGTTAAAGAAATTAAAGAATTTGCTGAAAATTGTCTAATGTTATTATAATTTGAAAGCTTGACATGATTACGATCATGAGGTCATTTTACAGTATTGAACTGGCTTTATGATGATAGCAAATTCACATTCATTCTTTGTTTTGTTGTCATGTCATGTGCAGTTGTGCCTTCTCAGTTGTAATCCTAAGCCAATGCTCATGGTGGATTTTCAAGATTATTAAAGCAAATAGATATATGTATATAGTTGCCCTTATTTGTCATTTCTTGTATTTTGTTAATAAACTCGGTAATACAAAAGTTTTGTGGGCATACAAATGATTTTTGTTTGGGTGTTTTTAATTAACTCTGCAAATATACTTGCTCAGTAATTGAGATATCTTTTGGATCCTTTTAGTGTTTTTTACCAAGTAACAGCATGGAAAGCTAAGAAATAGTGTTGTCAGTCAGAACTTTATCAAACTCATTCGGTAATTAACAGATCAAGAATCACTTGAACTTCTAGTAAATTTTTTTTCTTTTTCTTTTTTTCTACCCTTGTTTTGTTTTCTCAATGAAATAATGAACCTTTTTCTATGGAAAGAAAAGGAAAAACCAAAACAAGAAGATGAATCATCCAGCACTTAAAAGTATGCTCACATAGGCACATGGAATTATGTCCTAACCCATTTAACTTTTGTTGCAAAGTAGAATAGGAAAACTTCACACTTTAATTTCATTGATTTTGACCACAGAAGCTTAATTTATATGTTGTCTACCCTAACAATTTTATAAAATTCATGTTGATTCATCTTTGAGAATCATTCTTATGTTAAAATTTTACTGCTTTCTTATGTAATCCGAAAGTGCCCTCACATCCTTCCAAAAAAAATAAAAATAAAAAGTGCCCTCACATTAATATAGAACCAGTGAGACTCAACCTTTTCACAGTATCAATGATACTATTATGTCGTTTAGACGAGTTTAGTCTGTCGAAGAAAAAAGATTTTGTCTTTCTCTGTCCAAGAAAAAAGATTTTGTCTTTCTTTTATTTTCTTTTCTTTTTTTTTTTTTTTGAAAAAATGATTCAAGAAAAAAGAAAAAAATTATCATAGTCAAGTATAGTATTAAGCATACTTGAACAAAGAGATTCTTCTCAACAAGCAGCAATACTTGAATCTATGAAGAACCAAGTTTCTCAAATATTAATTGCTCCGCGAGTTATTAAGATCTTTTAGGAGACAGAGAGAGGAAAAGGGATTGATGAATTACATATTGTTAAGATGTGACCAGTTCACATAGAGACATGAAGGAAATTTTAAAATGAACAATATGCTTCATAAAAGGTTCAGCATTAAATGTTCTGAAACATGTAACATGTATGCAAAAATTTGCACCCAGGGGCTGCTTCTAAAGTACCAGGCTGCAATTTTCTATTGAATAAGATGAGTTTTCTAACAAGGACACTTGAGATGAAAACAAATCCATCACATCAACTCTAAATAGGCACTCTGGCTATTGGAAAATTCTTTAAATAAATTATTACATAAGCCATTGATATAACAGTTGTGGCTTCCATATTCATTCTGGTTTTTCAATGTCTTCGCTATCTTCAGCCAAAACTACCTCTTTCTTTTCTGGCTTAGCTCTTTTGGTTTCTTAGCTTTCTTCTTAGCTGCTGCTTCCTTGGCTTTCTCAAGCGCTTGAATCAAGTTTGAAAGCCATATCTCTAGTTCATCCTCAGGCGATTTAGGCATGAGATTCTTAGCAACATCAGCCGGAGTGATCTTAGTTTTCCCGATCAAACTCTGAATTTATCAAACATTTGATGGTTTTCAACGTTCAGATAGTTCTTGGCAAGAACTTTGAAACATTCAAAGCTGCAATAAGAAAGCTCAATATGCTTGTCCATCCGACCACTTATTATCAAAGCAGGTCCAACTTTCCCACATAATTGGTGGTGAACACAATCAACCTCTCACTCCCACAAGCAGACCAGATCCCATCTATGAAGTTCAATAGCCCTGAAAGAGTGATTTTTCCACTGATTCCCTCCTGTCTCGGTTCTTTCTTTTCCTTTTTACCTTTGTCTTTCATATCTTCCAAACAACATTTTTCTGCCTTTCTCTGACCAGTAAGATAAAGAGAACAGTGAATATCCTCTATAACTACTACAGACTTACTAGTTGTTTCAATCAAAAGCCTCCTAAGCTCAGTGTTGTCCTTCACCACGGTTAGCTCCAAATCATACACATCATAACTCAGCAGATTTTCCATTGCAGCAATCATGGTCGATTTCCCGGTCCCCGGTGGTGCATACAGCAAGTAACCTCTTTCCCAAGCCTTACCTGCCTTCTCATAGAAATCTTTGTTTTTACTAAACGCCGACAAGTCTTCCACAATATCCTTCTTCTTCTCATGATCCAACGCCATCGTTTCAAAACTCGTCTTGTGATCAAACGGTATGTGACTCCACATACCGCTTGAAAACTTAATAGAACCAGCACAATTAGTATAAAGCCTTCTCTGCCTATTCCTCATCCTGAGTTCCTTTCCTTTCCTCATAACATGCTCCAAATAGGACTTGGTAACAATCTATCTGTACTTTTTGCGAAAAATGAGCTTATAATACCTCTTTCCCTGCTCGGGATCTGTGGACCTCGACGATACATGTATTTTTCCCAAACTCCACCAAACTGTTATGCCTTAAAAGTCATCTATCACTCTTTCATAATCGTCCATACTCAAAACCAAGCTCTCGCCATCAGTTTCCATATCGGCTCTGAGTCTGTTAGCACTTTGGGACGTGTTGGTGCTCAAGTAAGCTTCGACTAAGGTGTAAGCTTCACTCCGCTTCATGAGATCGCCGGCATCCTTCAGTCTACGCTTGAACTTGTCGATTAAGTGGCAGACTTCATAAGGAGAGTACTGGCAAACAATAGCCCAAGCAAACATCAGGCTTGCTATGGTTGAGCTCGATTTGGCCAATGTCTCTGCCATAGTTGAAGGCAGCATTTGCAGGCTGTTTTGTGTGGTCTTGGAGATCTTGTTGGATTGGCCTTTTGCATTGTTGTTGAAACGATTCATGAAAGCTAGAAACAGAGAGAACATAGGGAAATTCATGATTTAGAAGTTAGAACTATGAGAAGAAAGTAAGAAAGTCATCATACCATCTTAAAAACACACATACGTACTTGTAACATTTATGTCATTATGTGTTTTCTCCTTTTTCTTTTTTTCTTTTTTTTTTCCAATTCGGGTACTTCGCTTTTTGATGGAAAATACATAGAAGGTGACTATAACTAATCCAATTTTGTCTTTTCTTTTGACTTGAACATGTTAAAATATGACATTTTCGTGGAAATTAGGTTCTGGTTTAACTTTTTAGATCAATTGCCAATGGCAGTGGAACAGAAAATGGGAAATTTCGTGACAATTGAGTGAGTGGTAATATTAGTTGAACTTGAAAAGTGGCATGATTTATGATAATGTCATCTTGTTATGGCATGGAACTGGCTTATCTACATCAGCTATTACACATTTAGGGTTTATTTAATGTTTGCCCCTCAATTATGTTAAATTTCTCACTATGCCCCTGAATTATTAAAACTTTCAATTTCACCTATAAGCCACTAAAATCGTCATTTTTATCGAGCAAACAAAAAAGATGATATGTGTCATAATTTTAGAGTGTTGTTTGAAAAATAAGATGAGTATTTTGGACTGAAATTTGTAAAGTAGCATGTGCAACTTTTCATCTGTTTGTCTAACAAATGACCATTTAGTGTTCAGGCGTAAAGTTGACATTTTTAATTAACTCATAGAACAGAGTGAGACAGTTTACATAGTTAAAAAGAAAAATAATTCTCACATTTATACCATGCTGTCCACACTTAATAGGCCAATTCCAGTTTGGGTTTTCAATACTTTTACTTACAAAAACCAAAAAGAATTAGAGGAATTAGACATTATACGGTAATTTAGAAAAAAAAATTGAAAAATACGTTAGTTTAAGTTTTTTTTAGGTGCGGTATGATTTTTATTAGATAAATACCATTTTTTAAAAACTATTTAGAAAATTATCATTTTTTAAAATAGTAACTAGTTTCTAGTAACCAGTTCTAGAAATTGGTAACTAGTAACCAAAGGTATTTATAACTGGTAACTAATAACTAGTAACAAGTTTCCAGGAACCAGTAACCAGTAACTATTTTAAAAAATAGTATTTTTTTAAATATTTTTTAAAAAGTGATATTTTTCTAATAAAAACCGTACGAAAATTTGAAAAAAGCCTGAGTTCTGTATTTTTGTAATTCTTTTATTTTTTTATATGTAAAAGTGATAGAAACCAAAAGAAGTACAAAAATATTGTGGGTGAGATTTTTCGTTTCAATTCCCGTACCGTTTTTTCAGAAAAATATCATTTTTTAAAAGTTTGTAGAAAAATACCATATTTCAAATAGTAACTAGTTAAAACTGGTTATCGGTTGCCAGTTATAAATAAATAATTTTGGTTATTAATTACTAGTACTCGAAAACTTGTCACTATTTAAAAAAATGATGTTTTCTAAAAAAATTTCAAAAAATAGTATTTTTATAAAAAAAAATATTGTACCAAATCTAGAAAAAACTTAGCCTACCGTATTTTTCTAATTTTTTCATAAAAAATGTCGTAGATGACCTAATTTTCTCTTCCAGTTTCGGCTTTTCAAGATTATGAAGGCCTAAAAATGAGCCCATAGTCTTGCCAGTTGTCAAGGTTTTATGAGCCTAGGGTCTTCTTTGAATGTTGTGAAAAGTACATAAATACCTATTTTCTAAGCATATTTTTATAAATACATATTTTTTATTTCATAATACCATATTTATACTTATTTTTGGATAAATATATATCATAAATATTTTATACATGAAATGTATAGTAAAAATTATATCTAAAAATCAGTATACATTCAAAAATATAAACTATAGTTATAAATTTACATTGTAAATATGTATACCATATATATTTCACACATGAAATGTATGCCTTAAAAGCCCGTACTTTTTAAAATAAAATAGAATAACGGGTATTTGTGAAATATAAAACAAAAAAATGGCTATTGGATGTAAATTTCTCATGGATGTTATAAGCTTCCATCTTTTAGTAGACACTAATCAATTACTTTGATATGTAACAGGGAAGAAAAATAGACATTCAGTTTTAGTCTCTATAGCTGTTTTCTCATTTTTTATTTTCATATATTCCTTCATCCATTCATTAAGATAAATGAATAAATATACCCACATGCATAACCACTCAACATTTTTCTGCAGAGTAGCATTCTCATTTTCTAGGACTCTGGGGAAGTTATTATTGCGTGGTAGGATTTCCCCTTTTTTTCCTTCGTTTTTTTTTTTATTTTTTTGATAATGAGATTATTAACTTTTAGCTAAGAATGAGTCTTTTTTTTTTTTTTATCTACTCCTTAAGCCCGCCAAATATCACCAAATGCAAAAATTGGCTTTGAGAAACTTGAACTAAATAGTGTTTTGAGTCAGGAACAAACATCCAACTTCCAAAGCTAAACAAATATGGTTTGGTCATGGTCATTATTATGATGCTACTATCCGACTTGGAAAATATACAGATTGAGAATCTGATCGGTTTGAATGTATCATCTACTCCAACAAAACAGTTCATCTGCCCCTCCAAAAAGCTTCTTCTAAAAAGTCTTGTGTTATTCTGTTGAATAATGAATCTTATTCATGCAAATAGATGCTGCAAAAACAAATAACATAAAAAGTTCGTACAATAGGCTCCAAACACTAGCTATATTTGGCAAATAATTCCCTGAATTAAACAAAGACATGAATAACATCTTTGCAATTATGGTTATGATTTCGAATTCTCTTATATAAGGTCAACAAGTTACAAGATGATTCAGATAAGGCAGTCTATTGCAATGCTTTTATCTATTCTTCATGTATATATCTTTTTAATAATATCTTTTGTTACCAGAAAAAAAAAATCCTCGATGAAATTACATTTTACTACAAAAATTCATTTTAAAGCACAATAGAAGAGGGAAGGAAGAACAAGAAGGGTTTGTAAGGTAAGCAAAGGTGAGAGAAAGAAAAGTGGGAACAAGCAAGACGTAGATGAAGAGTGTTAGTGAAAACTAATTAGAAATTAGTTAACTATTAGTTGGTTAGTTGTGACACGTGTATTGCTCTAATATTGATTTGTTAGTCTGTAATAACAGACACTGGTCATTAGTCTGTATAAGTAGAATACTCTGGACTATTCTTAGGTTAATGAATACAGATTAAGATTTTTCTCTTTTAATCATTTCTTTACATGGTATCAGAGCCTTGAGAAGCTTCAATGGCAGTTCAGTCTTCAATGGCGTCAACAAGCTCTGCTCCTCTTGTACCTGTGACTTTTAACCACACAGTCTCAGTAAAGCTCGACAATGAGAATCATCTTCTATGGAAGCAACAGGTCACTGCAGCAATTCGCGGCCACAATCTGCTCCATTTCATCGATGGATCTCGATCTCTACCAACTCAGTTTCTTAATGAACAAGGCAGCTCGCAGTGTAGTGAATCCAGAGTACTCTTACTGGGTTCAGCAAGATCAGTTACTAGTTTCATGGCTATTATCTTCCATGACTGAAAGTGTTCTGACCAGAATGGTGGGATGTGAAACTGCGAATCAGATCTGGAGTACTCTTGAGCAATTTTTCGCTTCACAAACTCAGGCAAAGATCTCTGAATTGAAGACTCGACTTCAGAATATTAAAAAAAGTTCGAGCTTTCTTAATGAATTTCTTCTAAAAATCAAGAACTGTGTTAATAGATTAGCTTCGATTGGTCATCGAGTATCTTCTTCTGATCATATTGAAGCAATCTTCAATGGATTACCTAAAGAATATGACACTTTTGTAGTCTCTGTTAACTCACGAACTGATTCTTACATGGTTCAAGAAATGGAAGCTTTAATTTTAGCTCAAGAATCCCGAATTGAAAAACACTCTAAGGAACTTAATTCAGCTCCACCACCTCCAAGCCAGGCTAATCTTGCAACTCATCCGAATTATAAGAAACAGAATCGTGGAAGTTACAATGGCTTCCATGGTCAAGGATCTCAGAATTTTCAGCCTTTAAACTCTCAAGGCAGAGGTTACAATTTTGCTCGAGGTGGCCCTAACGGAGGTCATTTTTCAAATGGTCGAGGTCAGTCTCGCGGTGGTGGCAGGCACTCTTGGGGTTCAGCTCGACCACAGTGTCAGTTGTGTGGTAAATTGGGTCATGTTGTTCTTCAATGTTGGCATCGATTTGATGAGAATTTTCAGGGGTTTTCAGCATCTCAATCTTCTGGTTCCACTCCTTATATGTCTGCAATGGTTGCAACACCAAATACTCTTACTGATATGAGCTGGTATCCAGATTTTGGGGCTACCAACCATCTAACTCCTGATATCAACACTCTCATGACCAAACAAGACTACACTGGTAGTGATCAGATTCATATGGGTAATGGAATAGGTCTGAACATCTCTCACATTGGTTAATCTTCTTTTTATTCACAGTTTTCTCCTAGAATTCTAACTTTAAATTAACTTTTACATGTCCCTTCCATTACAAAGAATTTACTCAGTGTCTCCAAGTTTGCTACTGATAATAATGTCTTTTTTGAATTCTTCCCTAATCATTGTTTTGTTAAAGATCAGGTTTCTCAACAGGTTCTTATGGCGGGCAAGGTTAAAGATGGTTTATATGTTTTTGACTCACCTCAGTACATTTCACCAAAGTCATCCTTTTCCTCTTCTTTGATTTGTAATCCACATACAGTGTCTTCTTTTTCTGCTCAGTGTAATACTAATTCCAGTTCTAGTCTACCACATTCTAGAACAACTTTGAACAGCTTTTGAACAGCTTTGATCTATGGCACTCTAGGTTAGGCCATCCTTCTGTACAAGTTGTTCATAATGTTCTCAATAAATGTAAACTCTCACATATCAATAAAATCCAACCTTCTTTCTGTGATGCCTACTGCCTTGGAAAAATACATAAGTTTCCCTTTCCTGTTTCTACAACTAAATATCATAAACCTCTTGAACTAGTTCATACTGATCTTTGGGGTCCTGCTCCGCTCTCTTCTACTAATGGTTATTACTACTACATACATTTTATTGATGCTTGTACTCGTTATACATGGCTGTATCTGTTGAAAAACAAATCTGAAGCTTACAAAACTTTTGATAATTTTAGAACACATGCTGAATTACAGTTTGGTACTAAACTCAAGGCTATTCAGTCTGATTGGGGGGGGGGAGGGTGAGTATCGTGCTTTTTCAGAACATCTTACAGCTCTCGGTATTCATCATAAAGTGTCTTGTTCCTCAGCTCATCAACAAAATGGAGTAGCTGAGCGGAAACATCGACAAATTGTAGAGAATGTTTTAGCTCTCTTGGCTAAAGCTTCTCTCCCGTTGAAATACTGGGATGAAGCTTTTAGAATTCAGTTTATTTGATTAACAGACTTCCTACACCCCTCCTCGGAGGCATATCTCCTTTTGAAGCTCTTTTTGGTACTGTTCCTGATTACTCTACACTCCGGATATTTGGATGTGCTTGTTTTCCAAATATTAGACCATTTAATAAGCACAAACTTGAGTTTAGATCAACAAAATGCATCTTTTTGGGGTATAGCTTGAATCATAAAGGCTATAAATGTCTTCATCCTAGTGACAGAGTTATTATCTCCAGATATGTAATTTTTAATGAAGAATTATTTCCATCAATACCAGCTCCATTTTCGTCCACTTCTCGCTCAGATATATAGGCTTTCTTAGGTCCAACAGCCAATCCACTATTACAGCTTCCTGTTCCATTTGATTCAGTCCCTGCTAGTCCTTGTGTAACTGTGGAACCTGATGCCAAACCTTGTGTACCTAGTCCTGTCTGTTCTTGTGCAGTTCCTTCTGCTCCAGCACCAAGTTCTGTTTCTTCTGTTCCAGCAGCTAATAGTTCTGTGCCTATCAATCTTGTCTCTAATCATGGTATGCAGACTCGTTCTAAGTCTGGTATCTACAAACCTAAGGTTTATGTGGCCTCTCATGAACCAGGTTCTGTTACAGGGGTTTTACAATATGAACACTGGAAGTTGGCTATGCAAGATGAATATTTGGCACTTATCCAAAATGACACTTGGTCATTTGTACCTCTTCCTCCTGATAGACACCCTATTGGTTATAAATGGGTTTTCAAGGCTAAAGAAAATCCTGATGGCAGTGTACACCGGTATAAAGCCAGATTAGTAGCAAAAGGCTTCCATCAAGTTTAATGAAACCTTTTCCCCTGTAGTCAAGCCAACAACTATACGAGTTATTCTCACTGTTGCTTTGTCCAAAGGTTGGAGTATACGTCAGCTGGATGTAAACAATGCCTTTCTTAATGGAATCCTGAAAGAAGATGTTTATATGACTCAACCTCCAGGTTTTGAAGAACCACAGTCTCTCAACTTGGTGTGCAAACTCAGCAAAGCATTATATGGTCTGAAACATGCACCACGTGCTTGGTTTGATAAACTGCATAGCTCTTTGATCTCGCTTGGTTTTGTGTCAGCTAAATCAGATCAATCTTTGTTCATTAGAATCACTTCAGCTCATTTTCCTTATTTGCTAGTTTATGTTGATGATATCCTAGTTACAGGTTCTGATTCTGGCGCTGTTTCACAACTCATCACACAATTGAATCAAGCTTTTGCACTCAAGGATCTTGGAGAAGTTAATTACTTCCTTGGTATCCAGGTGGTGCATACGAATGATGGTGTACATTTGTCTCAAACAAAGTATATCAAAGATCTTCTTTGTCGAGCTAAGATGCAATATGCAAATGCTTTCAACACACCAATGACAAGTGGTCAGAAACTATCAAGCTATAGGAGTGATCCTGTTTCTGATGTTCAACTCTATAGGAGCATTGTTGGAGCTTTACAGTATGCTACTATCACGCGACCAGAGATATCATATTCTGTCAATAGAGTGTGTCAATTTATGCAAGCCCCATTAGAATCTCACTGGAAGGTGGTGAAACGAATCTTAAGATACTTGGCTGGTACTTTAGATTTTGGGCTTCACCTACAGAAAAGTTCATCACTGAACCTTACTGGGTTTTGTGATGCAGACTGGGCATCAGATCCGGATGATAGAAGGTCTACATCAGGTCTGTGTGTTTGTTTTGGTTCCAACTTGGTAGCTTGGCAATCAAAGAAGCAACATACAGTCTCACGCTCAAGCACTGAAGCCGAGTATAGAAGTTTAGCCGCTCTGGTAGCTGAACTGGCATGGCTTCAGTCTTTGCTCACAGAGTTACAAGTCCCATGTCCTCAAGCACCAGTTATTTAGTGTGACAACTTAAGCACGGTATTATTAGCTGCTAATCCTATTCAGCACGCCAGAACTAAACATATAGAGCTTGATCTTTATTTTGTTCGTGAAAAGGTGGCTCAAGGAAGCATTCAAGTTAGACATGTACCTGCACAAGGTCAAAGTGCTGATGTTCTGACTAAAGCAATCTCTAGTGCTCGGTTTCTGCAAATAAGAGACAAACTCAGAGTAGTTTCACTATCCACTCTGAGTTTGAGGGGGAGTTTTAGTGAAAACTAATTAGAAATTGGTTAGCTATTAGTTGGTTAGTTGTGACACGTGTATTGCTCTAATATTGATTTGTTAGTCTGTTATAACAGACACTAGTCATTAGTCTGTATAAGTAGAATACTCTGGACTATTCTTAGGTTAATGAATACAGATTAAGATTTTTCTCTTTTAATCATTTTTTTACAAGGAGAAAAGGGACAAAATTAAATTAAGGTATAATTTAAGAATAATTAAGGTGATATATAGCAAGTAACAACAACTAAATTTTAACAACTAGGAACTAACTTTTAAATCTTAATTGAGCTGTTACTTTTTCTTACTCATTTCTCTCCTAATTTATTCTGATTACGTCAACCTTAATTAAGCACACATGTCACTATAGAGACTGGAAGAGTAAATATTGAATACTATATAAAAGTAGTGTTAGTCGTATTTTTAGTCTTTCTCAAAAAAAAAAAAAAAAAATCTAATTTTTAGCACCTAAAAGTTAACCTAAATTCTACTTTAGTCCTTGATTATTAACATGTCTAGACTTGGTCGCTGACTATGTTTTTGTCTTATTTTAGTCTCTTCATATATCACATTCTGCTATGCTAATTTATGTTGTTTTGTATCAATCTTGATCCCTAGCCTCGGTATGAACAATCATGTCATAAACCATAAATCAAGCTTGATACAATAAAAATTTTAATAATATTCATGGTTGCAAAATATGAGCTTAAAAGATTCAAGAACCAAAGTAAGACAAAAATATAATTCATGGACTAATTATGGAAAATCCAAAAATCAATGACAAAAATGGAGTTCAGGATATTATTTAAGGATTAAAAAACAGACTAATCCGAGTATTTATAAGAAAGTAAATAAAAGAGATTCATATTGATCAGTTCAGTTAAATCTTATTAACAAATAGATAATCCTCAGAAGCTACAATACGTGAATCTAAGCAGATTCAACTTTCTCAAATCTATTTAGATGTTTTAGAAGATAGAAGAAAAGGGATTGTGTTAGAATTTGGCTTGTTAGCTTTTGAAATTATTTTGTACTTTGTCCCACATCATTTGTGTATGAATATTTAGATCTACTGTAATTAATTTTAATTATCCCAAAATTAGTTCTCTATTTGTGAGGATTTTTATTCCTAAGAATCCTCCATAGTTTTATGTTAAATTGTGACCAAATTCGAATTATGAAGAATATGGAATTGTGATAGATTACATATTGTTAAATTGTGATTGTGACCAAATTCGAATTATGAAGAATATGGAATTGTGATAGATTACATATTATTAAATTGTGACCAGAAGAATATGGAATTGTGACTGATTCAAATTATGAAATGAAGCTACAGAGCTTTTCTACCAGAATCCATTACATTAACTATAAATGAGGCATTCTGGCTATCAGAAACTTCTTTACAAAGTTATTACATAGTCAATAGATGTTAACTGTTTCATTCTGGTTTTTCAATGTCTTTGCTATCTTCAGCCAAAACTTCCTCTTTCTTTTCTAGCTCAACCTCTTTCGATTTCTTAGCCTTCTTCTTTGCTGCTGCTTCCTTGGCTTCCTCAAGTGCTTGAATCAATTTTGAAAGATATATCTCTGGATCATCCTCTGGTGATTTAGGCATGAGATTCTCAGCAACATCAGCTGGAGTGATCTTAGTTTCCCCAATCAAACTCTCAATTTTATCGAACATTTGATGGTTTTCAAGGTTCAAATAGTTCTTGGCAAGAACTTTGAACCCTTCAAAGCTGCAATAAGAAAGTTCAACATGCTTGTCCATTCGACCCCTTCGTATCAAAGCAGGGTCCAACTTTTCCACATAGTTGGTAGTAAACACAATCAACCTCTCAGTCCCACAAGCAGACCAAATCCCATCTATGAAGTTCAATAGCCCTGAAAGGGTTACTTTTCCACTGCTTCCCTCCTCTTTCGTTTCTTTCTTTTTACCCTTTCCTTTCTCATCTTCCAAACAAGATTGCTCTGCTTTCTTCTTCCTCTGACCAGTAAGATCAAGAGAACAGTCAATATCCTCTATAACAATTATAGACTTACTAGTAGTCTCAATCAAAAGCCTCCTAAGCTCAGTGTTGTCCTTCACCCCGGTTAGCTCCAAATCATACACATCATAACTCATTAAATTCGCCATTGCGGCAATCATGGTCGATTTCCCAGTCCCCGGTGGCCCATATAGCAAGTAACCTCTTTTCCAAGCCTTCCCAGCTTTCTCATAGAAATCCTTGTTCTTGCTAAACGCCAACAAGTCTTCCACAATATCCTTCTTCTTATCATAATCCAACGCCATCGTTTCGAAACTCGCCTTGTGATCAAAAGGTATGTGACTCCACATACTACTACTTGAAAACTTAATAGAACCAGCACAATTAGTATACAGCCTTCTCTGTCTATTCCTCATCCTGATTTCCTTTCCTTTCCTCATAACATGCTCCAGATAGGACTTGGTAACCATCTCTCTGTACCGTTTGTTAAAAGTGAGCTTGTAATACCTCTTTCCCTGCTCAGCGTAATTGGACCTTGGCGATGCAGGTATTTTTCTCAAACCCCACCAAACTGTGATGCCTTCAAACTCATCTGTGACTCTCTCATAATCATCCATACTCAAAACCAAGCTCTCGTTATCAGTTTCCATATCGGCTCTGAGTCTGTTAGCACTCTGGGAAGTGTTGGCGCTCAAGTAAGCTTCGACTAAGGTGTAGGCTTCGGCACGCTTCATGCGGTCACCGGCGAATTCATGGATACAAATTTGGATGTAAGGATTGAAGAAGTCCTTGAGTCTCTGCCTGAACTTGTCGATTAAGTGGCGGACTTCGTAAGGAGAGTACTGGCAAACTATGGCCCAAGCAAACATGATGCTTGCTATGGTTGAGCTCAATGTGGCCCATGTCTCGGCCATAGTTGAAGGCACCATTTGGAGACTCTTTTGTGTGGTTTTAGACGTCTTGTTGGATAAACCCCTTGCATTGTTGTTGAAACGATTCATGAAAGCTAGAAAAATAGAGAACATAGGGAAATTCATGATTTAGGACTATGAGAAGAGAAGAGCGCTTAAGATTCAGAAAAATGGGAGAGTGTGTGATTTATGAGCAAGTGATCGAATCATTCTTAAAAAACACATAGTAGTACTAGTACTAGTAACAATAATGTCATCATGTGTTTGTTTTTTATTGGGTTAGTTCACTATACTTTTTCAGTGAAAATACATAGAAGAAAGGTGAGTATACCTAATCCAATTGTCTTTTCTTTTGACTTAGTCATATTAAAATATGCCTTTCCGTGGAAACCAAAGGTTCTAGTTTAACTTTTTAGACCAATTGCCATTTGCCAATGGTACAGCCAAAGGGAAATTTCGTGAAAATTGTGTAAGTGTTAGTTGAAGTTGAAGAGTGACATGATGCATGGTGATGTCACCATGTTACGCATGGAACTGGCTTCTTGACAACGGCTATTTCACATTTATGCAATGCTGTCAACACTTAATAGGGCAAATTCCAGAACTAGCTTTCCAAGATTATTAGCTCAAATATAACATGATGCCAAATTTTAGCATTTAAATCCAAAAAAAAAAAAAAAATGGGTCCAGCAAATTTAAGATAATTTATAGCATGTATTATTTTTTATTTCAAATATAACATAAAAAATAGAACTTGCTAAAATTTAGCGAGTTAACATTGTCATGCAATAATTAGACAGATGACAGTTAGATAATATAATAATGATTAATTTTATGAGAAAAACACTTGTCGTAAATAAAAGCAATATTTAAAAGTACAAATAATATTTGTTTTAACATATAATATTATTGGAGTAAAAGTCTAAAAAATATGTGAAATTTAAAATAACATATTAAATTTAGAATTAACACACCATTTAATCATAAATACATTTGAGATGGTCTTCTTATTGGTCATCTTATTTGGCACTTGCCACTGTCAAGGTTTTACGGGTCCTCTTTAAATGTCTTTAGTCAGCTTCATAGTTTAAGAGGAAATAATCAATTACTTTGATATGTGATTGGAGAAAGAGTAAATCACATTGAGTTTTATTCTCTGTATAGTGTATAGCTCTTTTAATCTCACTACTTAACACATGGATTCTACTATGATTTATTATATTATTAAAATATTAAATTGAATAGTGAAATTCACGTGTCAAACAGTAAGATTGTAGAGTATAAAAGAGAATGAGAAAGAATGTGCATTTAGTACTACTCATTTATTAAATACATTCATCCTTTAATTAAGATAATTAAAAACATATACACATGGAACCACTAAAACTTTTTCTGCAGAATTGGGTTATTCTCATTTATATATAGACTTCTCTATCATGGTACCTACAAAAAGACAAAAAAAACGTTAATCTAGAGGACTATGGAAAGTTATAATTCCAATCAAACATATTCACGATCTTCAAAACACACCTTATTAATGTGTAGTAGTCTTGTGTTGAGAATGAGATTATTAACTTTTGGCTAAGGAAGAGCGTTTTTCTATCCAATCTTTAAGCCCCCAAATATCACCAAAGTAAGAAATATGGCTTTGGCTTTTGAGAAACTTGTACTAAATGGTGCTTCTAGTCAAGAACAAACGCCCAAAGCTAAATAATAATAAATAAATAAATAAAAAGTAGATGAAATTATACCACATGCTCTTTTTTATAGCTATGTGTTAATCAATATCACATTTTTATTTTATTAACAAAAATATCCCTTTTTAAGTTTTAATGCTTATAATTTACTATTATACCTCTATATAAGTTAATTTGACATGTTTATGTATATAATTAGTTTACCAACATATATAATTCATTTACTATAATATATAATTTATTTACCGGTGTATATTTTTCATTTACTGGTGTATATTTTTCATTTACTTGTGTATAATTTATTTTACCGGTATATATAATTCATTTATTATAGTATATAATTCATTTACCATAATATATAATTTATTTATGGTGTATATTTTTTATTTATTGGTGTATTTTTTTCCATTTACCGGTATATATAATTTATTTACCATAGTATATAATTCATTTATTATAGTATATAATTTATTTACTGATGTATATTTTTCATTTACCGGTGTATGTAATTCATTTACCATATATTATAGTATATAATTTATTTACCGATGTATATTTTTCATTTACCAATATATATAATATATTTTCTATAATAAATAATTCATTTATCGGAGTATATAATTCATTTATCATAGTATGTGATTCATGTACCAGTATATATTTTTCATTTATTGGTGTAGATAATTCATTTACCAGGTATATAATTAATTTACCATATTATAGAAGTAATTTATTAATGTATATAATTCAATTCATTTACTAACATAAAAATCATTTATCATAATATATAATTCATTTACTAATCTGTATAATTAATTAGCAGTGTATGAAATTGATTTATCATACTATATCAGTAATTTATTGTATAATTTTAGTATATAAGATATGGCTCAACATTTTCACCGCAGAGCCTCAGATGCAAGTGCAATGTTGAGGTGATCAAATATCAATAAAATACAACACAATAAAGCTTTAACCACTTTAAACGAAGAAAAAAAATATTTCAGACTATAGTCAATAATCAATCATCTCAGAATCTTATTCATTTTCTCCATTTCTTCATTAATCAAACAAGAAATTCTCTCAACCCTATAACCCATAATAAATTACCTCGTAATCTCATTCAACAACCAAACACGTCCTCCAGGAAAAAAAAAGAAAAAAAGACCAGTAACTTTTCTGGATGTTGTAATTAGCGAGAGTAATGCTATCCTCGAGTTGCTTCTCGGCGAAGATCGGCCTCTATTATTTCGGATGAATACCTAAGAATTTGAAATTTAATCAAACGAAATCATTAATGGAGTATATATAATGAAAAAATTGCAAAAGAAAAATTGATGAATTCTCACCGTCCCTTGTCACGAATCTTGGACTTAACATTATTGATAGTATCGCTTGATCTTAGACTTTTATACCAGTTCTTTATCATTTTTTTTCTCATCAATTTAAGAATACTATAGACATCGATGGCAACGAAGATGGATCAAGAACTTGGTTCAGATCTGATCCCAACTTGTACGAGGCAATGACCAAGATCAAGTGAGCGAACACCTTCCATTCAATGTTCAAGCAAGCGGGTGAGGTCCAATTCATTCTTACGCCACTGACGACAATAGCCAGCAGAGGAGGTTAAGCTTATCGGCTAAGAAATTAGAGGAAAGGTATGACAGGGATGATATGAAGGGTAAAATTAGTATAAGGAAATACGCCGATAAAAATTAGGGGCATTCATATATGCAAAAGGGAAATGGGATATATATTGAAACAGGGGATTAAAAATGGGGCAATTCTATTCATTCCCCAAAAAAATAGGACGTGATCATGGTTATTATTATTTCTGTAATACTATTAGGCCTCAGCCAAAAAGTATTAGCTTGAAAGTATTTTTGAGCTCATAGACTGTTACTTAAATATCCATTAATAGGTGTTAATTTTATACTTAAATGATAGTTATTTCCATGCTAATTTGTGAGTTTTTATATTTGTCCAAGTCCAATTTGCTTTTTTTTTTTTTGTGTTTCGAGGTGATTTGGAGGTGAAATAATGAAAAGAAGTTGAATTGAAGCTAAAACAGACTGAAAATCAAAGAGATGTGCTGAAACAGGGTAAAAATCCAAAATAGCCTAAAAAGTGATAAAAATCCTGAAAATAGGCTGAAAAGTGGTATTTTTCCTGAAATTTGTTAAAAAGTAGTATTTCTGCAAATCAGCATTATGGCTTCCATACAGCATTGCCTCGTCATCCGCACAGTCTATACAGAATGCTGAAAAAAGAAGAAATTACTAATCAGTGCCGCGGCAATGGAGGCGAATTTTTATTGATTTTGAGTTATTTTGGCAGCTGAGAACTCTTTATTCACACGGAATTTGACTTAGACGCCTTTCAGAGTTACTTTCTTATAAATAGGGCTCTCTAGACCAATTAGGAAGAAGTCTTAGATACCTAAGAGTCGCAACAACACAAAAACCTAGAGAAGGAGGAGGAGGAGGAGAGCTCGGAAGCTGCTGCAGCTGCCACCTTCGTTCTTTCTTCTTTCTTTTTAGTTTTTATTTGTTTCTAGCATGATGATATTACTCTTTATTCTTATATACATGCTGGATTAGACCCTAGATTAGGTTGATAGTGATTTTAAAGCCTTAAACATGATTGTTCTTTAATTTTCTAGATTTTATACAATTAGTTGTTTATTCAAAGTTGACTATATTCTTCTATACTTATTAATTTTATGAGTTATATCTTTATTTGCTTAGTAGACCTACTAGATGAACATGATATAATTTTACTGTTAGAGTTTGAATTAGGTATTCGTTATAATTAAATCCATTAGTAGCAAAACTATATGTGGTATGCTCGTTTGAGATATTGTCTATAGTGAGGAATATAACCTATGTTAGATTTTGCGTTTGTAAGATTATAATCTAGACCAATCTAAGATCTTTTGTAACTTAATACTTTTGTTAATTAATTATAGAGTATTTGCTCAGATTAGTTAATGACAAGAGGTTATCTATGGCGTTCGTCTAGATAGTATACAATCTAAGAAAAGAACGGGATAGTTGCACGTTTGTAGAATATTTATAATTGATATCTTTAGTTAATAATTGAATATAGAATTAAAAGGTTAAATTAATATGAATATTTAGTGGTGGTGAGTTAATGTTAACCAGTTTATTTTATTGTGTTTGCAATTTATTTATTTTCTTGTTTTTTTTTTTTTCCAATCCCTCATCATCTTAGGATTAATAGTAAATTAGTTAGAACAATTCCTCGTGAGATCGACCCTTACTTATCACTATACTAGGTAATTATTAAGATTGTCCTAAGCTTTTATTGATAGACATAGGAAGGTAAATTAATTTGATAGTTTAATGACACATTACCCATGATCTTCCCATAGCATACCTGATATAGGACTTAGATGTTACAATCTCCCAACTATTAAGGGCCTAACATCCCCTCTAGGGGGTCCGCATTCAATAGCTCACATATAACCTACATGGGTAGAGTCCACAATTACCATGATTATGGCTCGTGGTAGCCTTCTAAGGCCAACACAGGTATGGAGTGGATCAGCTCTGATACCAAATGTAACACCTCTAGGTCTCACTCAAAAGTGCTAGCTTGAAAGTACATTTGGGCTCATGGACTATTATTTAAATACTCATGATCTTCCCAGAACATACTCAATATGGGGACTTAGGGTGTTAAAATGTTACTATTATCTCACTTGAAAAGTAAACAGATTGAGAATTTAACCAGTTTAAAGGTTTCATCAAAAAACAAACAGGTCAAGTCCCTCCAAAAAGCTTCTCTAAAAAGTCTTATTTTATAAATGAAGAAATGGGGTAAAAAAATCTCTAATTTTGACAAATTTGCTTAAGCACTAAAATATTGGGAGAATTTTAGGGGCCGTTTGGTTCACCCATTCCATTCCATTGGAATGGAAAATCCATTTGAATGGGTGTTTGTTTCAACAACTCTAAATTTTCCATTCAAATGATCTTTTAGAATGAGTGTTTGTTTCAACAATTTAGTTTTTCCATTCAAATAGTTCATCAGTCACATCAACTATTTGAATGGATTTTTGTGTCTTGGATGAGAATGGAGGGGGAGAGGTATTTTTGAATGGTCCATTCCAATACTCTCATTCTAATTTTAACCCATTCCACTATTTTTTCCATTCAAATGTCTTCCATTCCAATTATAACTCATTCCACAATTTTCATTCAAATACACACATTCAAATAGGCGAACCAAACGGGGCCTTAGTATTTGAAATCGAGGATGATAAGGGAGAAAGTTGGAAAATTTTCTAAATCATACGCCCACAAACACAATTAATCGAGTAAACTCTTTACTAAGAGTATTTCTAAAGTAATTGTTTTTATTTTCAAAACACGAATAATGCTATGGGGCACTAATGTTGTCCAGCACCACGCGATGTGTCAGTCTATTAATAGCTAATCATAATTATAATTTAGATAAGGCTCGTGTGAGACTCAGTTTATTAATTAAAATCATCTAATGACTGACAGACACGTCATTGTGGTACTGATACTACTGTGCTCTATAGCATTGCTTTCAAAACATACATAATTTTCTGACGCTTTCTACTAACTAGGGCAACCTGAAACCATATTCGTAGAAATTGGTGCAAAGAGACTACATATTTGTGAAATTGAAGGCGTGCAGGCGAAGTTAAAAAATAAAGGCGTAAACGACAATTATGAACAAAAGTCAGGACCAAATGATATTTTGTCCTTGTTGGCTTACTTATGCAAGACTAGGGCTGGCAATTCGTGTCATTCGTGTCGACCCATTTAATGTCGTGCGGGTTTCGTGTTACCTGCGAATTACCTGTTTAATGAAAACGTCAGTCAGACTGACGTGTTGCAATACTTCTAAACATTATAATTATTCATTTACTTGATTTTTTTCACTCTAGTTTTACTTTATTAAGGTAAATTAGCTCATTAGTTTATTATTTTTCATTTAAATCACAAGAAATTTGTTAAAAAATATTTTTAATGGAGTCGTTATTTAATATTTTATAATATATTTTGATAAAAAATTAATTAATCGTGTTAATTCGGGTCAATTTTGTGTCAAGCGTGTCAATTAAACGTGCGGGTTTCGAGTCGTGTTGGCGGGTCGTGTTCAAATTGCCAGCCCTATGCAAGACTCGCATCCATTCTATTTACACAAGTTGGAGGTAGGTGGACTCCAAAAACCGACTTTAAGTTGTGGTAACAATACAAGTATCCTGAAAACTCTTTTTACGTATCTGTTACATTTTTATTTGCTTCCTAAGTATATCTATCATATTAATCTAAGATTAGGGGAGTTCTAGAAATAACCTTCAGTTTTTTTAATGATATTTATTGTCTATGAAGCTTCTGCCCCAAAAGAGACAAGAACTAAAGTTTATGCTACACATTAATACTAAGTACTATAAGTCTTTTTTTCTAATCATAAACTGTTATAAGACTCGCATAATCATATTATGTCATAGCATGCGCAGAGTATATAGATCCCAGTTTAGTTTAAACTCTAGTATATGGAATTATATAAATTACAATGCTAATAATGCTGCACACACGGCACACTTGATAATAAGTAGAAAATGGTGAACATGTCCGTACAAAGCTTTTCTGATAAGGATGAGTTGGTCACTTTCTCCCTAATGAAACAAGAAAACAAATCATACAGCACTAAATCAAAGTTGCCCACGTGAGACCATGTCCTACCCCATTTGTTTCTTCTTTTATTTTTTGCAAAGTACATTCAGAAGACTAGAAGAAATTCTTCTTTTTGCGAAATACTTCTTATTTTAATTTAATTGATTTTGACCATGCACCTTATTATAGTGGATTCACACTTTAAAAAAAGATATGCTTTATTATGTGTCCCTCCAACGATCTTATATTAAAATGCAATTTGTATTGAATCACCTTTGAGAATCATTCTTATCCAATTCAAACTTATATACTGCCTTCCTATGTCATGCAATACAAAGAGTAATTTCATTGAATTAATAAGATAAGACTTTTCATCACGCCGGTATTTAATATATAACTATCTGCCTTGGAAAACAGCTAAACAAGTCTTGGTAGTCTATGTCATGAAAAGGTTCTTTTTCTTTCTTTTTACTTTTTTAAGAAGGGTAATTTGGTTCTCTTTTCTCTTATTTTCTTTCTAAGAAGAGCAATTAACAACAATCCTCTCTAATGAAAATGGACTTTGCACTTCAGTCTTCAGTTTTGTAGACTTCTACAATTTAGTCCTACCTACTCCATGATGAATAATACAAACAAGTTACAACAATGGGATATTTTGATAAACTGGTACTGAAGATTTTTAAGTAAATTAGCCCAAAATTTATGGAAAAAAATTTTAGTTCGAGGATCAATTGCAAGATTGAGAACTACTAAGAGAAGACACTTTTATTAATTTATTTTGTTTAAAAGAAAAAGAAAAATATGGGGAGACTGCTACTAATTACTATGTGGTAGTACCCCTTCCTAGGAAAAGGATCAGTTCGATAAAGTATTACAAATGTTTCTAAAGAAGTTGCAACGTGTCAGTCTAACCCAATTTCTTTTACACATTACTCTTCAAGTTAATTTAGATTTTTCTTGGCCTGGATAACGAATCATATGTTTGATAAAATCTGTATCAAGAAAAGCTTTCAAAAATACTATGCTTCAATTTTGTAATTTAAAGACATAGGAATAGTGTTGAAAAAGAGTACTACAGCACTGGCTTTCCTCCAAATCGTTGCTCAATAGAGTTATTCTATTCTAATTATACGGACATTAAAGATAAAAAATAGATCCGTTTCATCAACTCAACCACAGCAACCATAAACCAGCTCTAAGAAAATTCTCTTAAGCGAAAGACTCTTCCTATACCCAAAACAAGCCATTGATCCTTAGTCTCACTCTGGTTTTTCAATGTCTTTATTGCCCTGCAACTGTTTCTGCCTCTTCTTCCTTGATTGCTTCAATCTCCTTTGAGTCCTCATCTCTCTTCTTAGCTTCTTCTGCTGCTGCCGCAATTTCGGCTTCTTCCTTGGCTTCCTCAAGCGCTTGAATCAAGTTACATAGACATTTCTCCGGATCATCAAGTGACGATTTCGGCATGAGATTCTCAGCAACATCAGCTGGAGTAATCTTAGTTTCCCCAATCAAACTCTCAATTTTATCAAACATTTGATGGTTTTCGAGTCTTAAATAATTCTTAGCAAGAACTTTGAACCCTTCAAAGCTACAATAAGAAAGCTCAATATGCTTGTCCATTCTACCCCTCCTTATCAAAGCAGGATCCAACTTCTCCACATAATTAGTAGTGAAAACAATCAACCTCTCACCACCACAAGCTGACCAAAGCCCATCAATGAAGTTCAAAAGTCCCGAAAGAGTAACCTTACTACTATTACCACCACCATTGTTATTCCCCTCTTCCTTTGCTTCCTTTCTTTCCTTACTCCCCAATTTGCCCTCATCCAACTCCCCTGAACTCTTCTCACCTTTCTTCTTCCTCTGACCAGTTAGATCAAGAGAACAATCAATATCCTCAATCACAAACAATTATAGACTTACTAATAGTCTCAATCAAAAGCTTCCTAAGCTCGGTGTTGTCCTTCACGGCAGTCAACTCAAGATCATACACATCATAACTCAACAAATTGGCCATAGCAGCAATCATAGTAGACTTCCCTGTCCCAGGAGGACCATATAGCAAGTACCCTCTTTTCCAAGCCTTACCAATCCTCGCATAGAAATCTTTGCTCTGACTAAAAGTCAACAAATCCTCAATAATCTCCTTCTTCTTATTAGGCTCCAATGCCATGGTCTCAAATGTAGCAGGGTGCTCAAACACAATATGGCTCCACATGGTTTGCTTATAGCTGGGCCACTTATAACCAGGGCTATTAGTATAAAGCTTCCTCTGCCTATTTCTGATTCTAATCTCTTTCCCTTCTCTAATTACATGCTCCAAATACACATCAGTAATAACGTCTCTGTACCTTTTATGGAAGCTCAGCTTGTAAAAGCGCCTCTCCTGTTCTGGGTAGTACGACATCGACATTGTCCTCGTAGGAGAGACCGATTTGGTCAAGACCCACCAGACTTTTGCCCCCATGAACTCGTCCGTGACTCGCTCGAACTCGTCCATACTCAGGACGAGGTTAGTACTGTCTTTTCCCATCTCGGCCTTGAGCCTCTTGGCGCTTTTGCTGGTGTTGGAGCTCAAGTAGGCTTCAATGGCGGAGTAGGCCTCGCTCCGCTTGAGGCGGTCGCCGGCGAACTCGTGGAAGGAGATTCGGATGTAAGGGTAGAAGTAGCCCATGAAGCGATGGGTGTACTTCTCGAGGAACCGGCGGATTTCGTACGGACAGTACTGGCGGATGATTGCCCAGACGAACATGAAGCTAGCTATGGCGGAACCCATTGTGGTCCACATCTCCGCCATTGTCGCCGGAGCCATTTCTGGGGGTTTAAGGGGTTTTTGGTATCTGGGTTTGGGTTCTTTTTCGCTTCTTCTGATTTTTAAGCTGAAATTGAAACTTTTTTCGTGGCGGTTTTGGTATGTGACTCGGTGACAGTACTAGAGAGTAGGTAAAACATAAGGTGGAGCAGGAACGAAAGGCAGGGTCTTGGTGTTTATAGACGAATCAAACAAAATACCATGCCAAAAGTTGTTTGTAAATTAACTCAAAAAAATGGGAATAAAAGTTCAGATATATAGAAACTGATATATTTATGTATATGTATCTGTGTGAGTATATGTATGCATGTATATATTAACTGGTACAATCAGAAAAAGAACCAAACATTTATAAAAATATACGTGAAATTGCTAATGCTGTCGCCAGTGGCTCACACTGTTTTACTGTGTTATGGCATGTTTTACTGTGTTATGGTACCGTATACAATCTCAAAATGCATGCATATATAAATGAAAAAAATATGATAGTTGTATTCTCTTTTACAATCTCGGGCTTAATGTTGAACTAGTCGTTATATTGTGCTTTGTACGGGTTGGTATTAATATTGTATGTATTAAGTCTAATTTATAATTAGGTTTAATGTATTATAACATTAATGAATGTACTTATTTTTACATTTATTATGATAAGACGAATGTAGCACAACTATTTGTTCGATAAAATAAATTTAATGTAAGTTATCATTAATATTAAATTAAATATAATATTATATACAACATTAAAGAATGTATTTATCTCTATATTTATTTTGATAAAACGAATGTAGCATAACTATTTGTTCAATGAACTAAATTTAATATAAGGTATCATTAATATCAAATTAAATACAATATTATATAATACACGTATATATTACAAACAATCATAACATGAAAAAATAATAATAGGACCAATCATATCATGAAAAAAATAAGAGTTAAATTAAGAATTTTCTATAAATTTTAAAAATAAAATACTGATCAAAGAAGCTATCATATTTTTTTACTTTTTCTTTGCTTCAGACTTAATATAGATATATAGATACTTGATAATTATGTTATTAAAATATTAAATTGGACTGTAGAATTTACATGATAAAAATAATGAAATATTACAAGGGTAAAAAATAGTACATTTAGCCCTTCATGTGCATATATATATATATATGGACATCAATCCAGTAGGTTTTTTTTTTTTTTTAAACCTATACATAGGTATCATTTTGACTAATGAAAATTTTTCTTGTACATTTTTTTATATTAGAAAATAAGAGAGAGAAATAACATTAATGATGCACGTCTTTTCATGCACTTCATTATAGCCGTTGGATCACCATTAGTTGATGATCCAACGGCTAAAAAAAAAAAACCTATATATAGGTAAAATAAAAAATACCTACTGGATTGGCAACATATATATATATATATATTATGGGCATCAATCCAGTAAATTTTTTTTTTTTACTTATACATAGGTATCATTTTGATCAATAAAAATTTGTCATACATATTTTTTTATAGTAAAAGATAAAAAAGATAAATAGTATTAATGATATACGTCTTTTTATATATTTTATTATAGCTATTGAATCACCTTCTAAAAGTAATCTAACAGCTAAAAAAAAAATATCTACACATAGATTAAAAAAAAAATACCTAATGAATTGGCAACTATATATTATAAGCTATATTTATGCCTATCCGAATTTTATGTATAATATATGGTGCCATGCCTGTCCAAATTTTATGTATAATATATGGTACCATATACAGTCTAAAAAATAGTCTCGTATATTTATTATAAGATATATTCAAATTTTCTTCTTGTCAATATTATTCGACGTACAATATCTTTCATTGCTTGCTATATGTAAAAAGAATCACCTTAGTTATGTGACGAATCACAAACTGAGAGTTTTCGTAACTCGTGACTGTTTTGTCTTGTACTTCTCTCTCTCTCGATTTTATATACTGCATATAAACCAAAAGAGAGAGAGAGAGAGATTTACAAGAAAGCGTTAGGAGATTTTGATAAGTTACAAGAACGCGTTAGGAGATTTCGATTTCGTAACTAATAATTTAAGTTATTTAACAACTTCTATTAACGAAAAACATTCGCCAATTGTTCAAAAAAAAAAAAAAAAAAGAAATACATTCGCCAAATCTAGAAAGAAAAACGTTATAAATACTTTAATTTACCATTCTTACATTATAGATAATCATTATATATGGGTTATAATAAAGTATGGCACCTCTAATATTTTCTACTAGATATATTTAGAGGTTGATGAGTTTGATTGGTGGGCCTACGTGGAAGGGTGGTGGTCCCATCAACATATACAATATGACAAACTGCATGGATTTGGAAGGGTGAGTGATCCACGCTCAGAAGTTGTCAGTTCTTGGACACGTGTCTTAGCACAGGAAAACTCATAATAAATGAAAGTGCGACCCAAGAGAAGGAAGCCTCTCTGCGCATGGGGATATTGGGATTTTAGAATCCTTGTTTAACATAAATGACAAAAAAAAATTTGGTCGTTTTTGGTGTGCCTTCTTTATAATGTAGACTACTATTATTTTCTTTGTTGGAAAGCATTTTTTTCCCCTTCTTTCTCTCCAACCAAACAAGAAAAAGCAAAAGAAATAAGACGTAGGCATTGGCTTCTCATTTGATCATCATAGGCAAATCCCTCTATGAGACTATGACTCATGAGTTCGTTTTTGAAATCTTTCTTTTTTCCATTGTTTCATTCCAACCAAACGAAGGAAATTCCGTTCGTTTCCTTCATTTTGTCATTTATACACTTCATGCGTCATGATTTTTTTTCTTTTTCATTGATATTTCCGTTGTGAAGCTTGTGATTGTAAAGTCATGTATTATATTGGTACAACACAAGCTATTATTTTTTAACTTTATCAAAATTTTGGAAGACACAGAACATGATATGTTGTACTTTCTTTTAGTGAAAGTGCTGTATGATTTGGTAAGTGCTTTCGTCGTCCTATTATTATTATTATTTAATTTTTTTAAATAGAAAAAGTGCTTTGGTCTTCCAAAACCCATATGGATCAAACAGGGATGGTTTTGGTGGCTTTCCCCGGAGGATGAAAAAAGATGACAACCAATGGTCTAGTCATGCCTCATGAGTCATGTCACTTTTTGCTAAATTAGGCTTTTGGACGTTTGCTTCTGGGCCGTAGTGTTGCACATTGTTTTGATGTGATGTTGAAGGATGGAAGATGGGATGTTTTTGTTTCAGTTTTTAATATTTGAACTTCATTGTGCTCTATAATGTAGACATCATTATGTTTATAATAATTTCATTATTTGATATGTTGACTTAATTATATTATTTTGTAATATTATTTTAAGAGAAATATTAAATCTACTTTTTTTCTTTTTTTTTTTTACATTCTTTAGTTTTATTGTCTGACACGTAGATTCTACTATCCATTTAAATATTTTAATAATGCAACAAATTATAATGAAATTCACGTGTCAAGCAGTGAGATTAGGAGAGTGCAAAAAAGAGTGTAAAAGAGAATACTGCTAGCATTCTTCTTATTCTCATGTGACATATTTTAGTGGAATTCATTCACCAAATAATAAGATTAGGAAGTAAGAAAAGAATGAACTTTAACATACAGGCGCGTCTACAGTAGAGGCGTCCCTGCGGGCCCTGTCTATATACCGTTTGATGGGAATCTGTGTATAAATAGATTTCTCACAGATTCCCGTTATTCCCCACAGATTCCCATCAAACGGTGTATAAAGAGTGGTCCTACGTAGGGGCGCCCCCACTGTAGCCCTCCCCTTAACATTACTCTTTCAATTATTGTGGAAGATTATGAAAGTCACGGTACTAAAGACAAGTATTTCTTTTTTCTGAATCCTCAGAAAAATTATAACATAACTCTTTTTTTTAGGAGTGATGCTATGAGGCATCATTGGTGCCCAATGCTACATGAATTATTAATTTATTACTTTGTAATTTTAAATAATAGATTAAGTCCTATATGAAAATACTTCAATTGTAATTAAAACCACTCAATGATACACTGACATATTGTATAGTATTGATAATCATATTGTGTCGATGGTATTACCCTTTTTTTAGCCAAAGAAGGAAAAAAAAAAAAAATAAATGAAGCATTGCTTACCAATTTCCGGATAAAGATGACGCTACTTGATATGAGTATGATGACTAGATGTAAATGTTTTTTGCCTCAATAAATCTCTTTTTAGAATTTTAGTTTAGGAGAGAGTATGCTTTAGAGCCGTAAAAATTGTCGGGCTAAGTGGGCCAACTTGTATTTTTTTTGGGCCCAGTACTGACACAGCATGAGTCCTTGGGCGGGTTAGGCCTTAACTCAGGGCCCAACAAGCCTTTTTTAAGACCAAAAGACCCATTGCCTCTAGGCCCTTGCTAGTGCAGCAGCCAGCAAACGGTCATATGATTATTTTTGGAAAAACTTAAAATCAAATTCCTCTTCACCCCTTCCCTTACACCGTTACACAGTAAATACCCACTCCTCCCTCACACTCAACCTTCAATGTTCTTTAAATCTCACACTGTCCTCGCGTTTCTCCAACCTCCTTTTCAATTTTTTATCAATTTGTAAAAAAAAAATTTATTTTTTTAGCTATTTTAAAAATTGAGTTTCTTAGGACTTGTTTGGATTCACTTTCATTTTTTTTTTTTTTGTCTTTTTAAACAGAAAAATAGAAATTTTTTTTAGAAGTTTACTTGACAACCTTATTTTTATTTTTTGTTTTTAAAAATTATTATCAAAAATTTCAAAACAAAGTGGTAATAAAAAATTTTCTAATACCTGTATTTTTTTTAAACAAATTTCAAAAACAAAAGAATATACAAATATTTGTACACAAGTGCGTATGTACATATATGTATATACATATACAAATATAAGTCCATATGACTTTGCGTACATATATATATATATATACATATACAATTACAAGTCTATATGACTTTCTCTCGTTATTTGCAGTTTATTATTTTTGGAAACAAGTAGTGAAATAAAATTTGCCAAGTATATTTTTTGTTTATAAAAATTGAAAACCAAAACAAAATTTTTACTTCTATTTTCAATTTATTTAAACAAAAAAAACTAGAAGTGAATCCAGAAAAGCCCTTAACTTTCACTTTTTATTAAAACTATTAGTTCAAAAACTAAATTTAGCCCTTTTTTAGCCAATTTACCTGGCCAGTTCATTTTTTGGCCCACATTAGGGCCAGGCCGACGAGCCCCACTTTTAGTCTGTACATTACCTTGGCTAGCTCATGGCTATAGCTAGACAGCATATCCTTCATCACAGACCAGACCAGGCTGACCCAGTCCTAATTTCTACTTGAGCCGCCTGAGCTGGACGACTAATATTTACTCATCTCGTTTGCCTCTCTTCAAGGGAAATAGATTAACCAGAAGTGACTTAGGCAAAAATAACTTTATAGGATTATTTTTTTCAAAATGACTTTATTAGGAGTGTTGCAATTTTAGTGATGACAATCATTAAATTTTATGACGATAAATTTATAACTTTTTTATGACTAACTACTTGTTACTAATGTAGTGACTATATTGTGACACTCTTAAATATATCATTATACAAACTACTACTAGAAAAGTCATTTTAGCCAAAACAACTGCTATTTAGGTCCATTTCCCTATCTTCAATTAGTAGCTTCTAAGTGGCCAAACAGGTCTTAAGTAATATTTTATTGCTCTACATATATATTTGCAGGCATTGGAATTAAATCAGGAATATAGACGAAAATAATAGGATTATTTCCAAGTACCTTTTAAGAAGATTCTAAAAGAGAATAATGCTAAGTTTTAACTTTCACAATCAGAGTTTGAAGTACTGTACAATAGAATTCTCTCAAAAGCAGAGACTGTTGGCTAAGCAGAATAATCACAAGTGACAAGATCAACAACCTAGATGAAATTTGTCATGTTGAATTTATGTGTATATTGTAAAGTAATATCAAATAGTAATAAGATATGATTCAGTTTATTAGAATTTTGTCTAGTTAACTTTTGTATTTATTTTGCACATTGTCCCATATCATTTGTGTGTGGTTATTTGGGGTCTATAGTTGGCTATAAATAAAGCTTTCTGTGATTGAAATTAATCATCCTAAAAATATTTCCTATTAGTGAGGGCCTTCATTCTTAACATGTCAATAATATTAAAGTGGTCAACCACCACCACATTGAAACTAAATTTGCCATTATCATTGAGTTCACATATTACGTAGATCATCGCCAAGAATTTGTCATTTTCTTTAATTTGCCATTTTTTTTAAGGTCGCAAATGAAACCAGCTTATGTAGATCACAAATGAAACATTTACCATATTCTTTAATTTGCCAGAATTTGTCATTTTCTTTAATTTGCTATTTTCTTTGAGGTCGCAAATGAAACTAGATTATATAGATCGTAAATGAAACCGAAGGCTAAGAATGGAGCCAAGGCTAAGAATGGAAACCATTTTTGTTGACTCCAGTAGAAACCAGGTTATGTAGATCGCAACTGAAACCGGAGGCTAAGAATCGGAGGCTAATTTTTTGATCAGGAAATGATATTCAGAGGAACAGACACAGTAGCAATCCTCCTGGAATGGATTCTAGCAAGAATGATTCTCCACCCAGAAATCCAATCCAAGGCCCAATCCGAAATCGACGCGGTCATCGGTGGAACTCACTGCGCGGTATCGGATTCCGACCTCCTAAAACTCAATTACCTACAAGCCATAGTTAACGAAACCCTAAGACTGCACCCACCAGGCCCCCTCCTCTCCTGGGCCAGGCTTTCCATCCAAGACACCCACATAGGCCAGCACTTCATCCCGGCCGGCACCACCGCGGTTGTTAACATGTGGGCCATAACCCACGACGACCGGGTCTGGCCCGAACCGAACCAGTTCAACCCAGAACGGTTTATGATCATCAAACAAGATCATGGTGACCAGACTAGTGCAATATCCATAATGGGGTTTGACTTAAGGCTGGCTCCTTTTGGCTCTGGAAGAGGGCTTTGTCCAGGAAAAGCCATGGGGTTAGCCACAGTTTGTTGACTCCAGTAGAAACCAGGTTATGTAGATCACAAATGAAACTGGAGGCTAAGAATAGAGCCAAGGCTAAGAATGGAAACCATTTTTGTTGACTTCAATAGATCATCGCCAAGGCTAAGAATCGATACTAGAATGGAAACCATTTTTGTTGACCAAAGTTTCTTCTAAGAAGAATGGAAACCAGAATGGAAACCATTTTTGTTGACCAAAGCATCTTCTAAGAAGAAAGAGGTCAATCAAAGGAGAGACGTTTTTGTTTCTATAATATTAAACAAAAATAAAAATCTAACTAACTACCCGCAGAAATTTTTTATAGTCACTGATAATTATTACTATTATTATTTGGATAATAGCATAAAAAAACCCACTTCTTACGAAAAAATACAAGCTTTTTCATTAATATCAAATATAAAACATTCTCTATGTATTTTTCTATTAAATCTCACCGAATTCACATATGTAATTAAAATTAGAGCTTAAAATTAATGCATGAACATCTTTATTCTTTAAAATTGTTTATTGGCATCTATTAAAATAGCCAGTAGGCAACTATTTAGACCGAAAAATGATCTGTAATTTCTTAGAAATCTAAGAATAACAACTTTCAAACACATAAATTTTTTTTTTAAAATTTTGTTATCTGATTAGAAAAGTTAAAAACATTCGCTTTCAATTATTTTAACTCCAATTTTGACTATACATGCGGATCTAGTGAAATTTGATATAAAATCACAAATAGAAGATTTTATTTGATATTAGTGAAAAGACGTGAGTTTTTTTGATAAAAGGCTAAAAATCATGGGGGTTTTTTTTTTTTTTGATATTATCCCTTATTATTTTTTTTGGAAAGGCTTTTATTATTATTATTATTATTATTATTATTATAGGATGTTGCTAAAATAAATTATTATCTAAAGTTATTATAACAACACGGTAAAAACATATAAAACTTGGAAATTCTGTGGTAGAGTTTTTTTTTTTCTTTTTTTTTTGTTCTAGATGTATCTATAGAGTATTTTTTTTTCTTTAAACCGTCGATCAAATCAAATGGACAGAAATTATTTTAGAAAAAATTATAAAAATGAAAGAATGGATCATTAAAACCATTGAATGAATCTTAAACTGTTAGATTTAGCTCTACCAATATTTATTTATATATATGTATATATTATATGCCACAGACTTGTTCTATAAAATTTTTAGCCGATTTCTTTTTTGCAAAATGGATATTAAATGAATATAATTATATGCTCCTATAAAAAAAAAAAAGAAAAGAAAAAGAAAAAAAAAAAAGAAGTGTGCGGATCCATATTTGGAAATATTTTGTGGGAAACAAATGAAAAGCAATTATGATAATGAATATCATGAGAATTACATGGCCCAACTGATAAAACTTCCAAAACAATTACTTTCATTTTTTTTTTCGTAAACTAATAAGCAAGAAAGACATAGGCATAAGTATACGGGTGAAGCGTCTAGGTGCTCTAACTAAAATATGGTCGAATTTTAGGCTGTCCCAAGATAAATGTATGTTTTTCAAAATTTGTACAATCATTAATTTTTTTTTAATAAAGAAAAGTACAGGGCATTTTATTTTATTTATTACATTTTTCTAATTTATCGTGATGTGACAATAAATTATTATTGTTCAATTGGTGAATTAAAATTTATCACGAATGGTTGAATGACATTCTCTAAGTATATACTGATAAATCACATACCAAATCAAGTAGTATAAAAAAAGTTGTTCTCTTGTTTGCAATTCGATGTGTCTTGCACTTTCCTTAATCATATTTCATTAAACTGGATTCTCATACTACCAAACTACTATACAATAAGCATAGCTCGTACAACAACCAAATTATGACACTTATATGAGCAAATTATCATACAGAAATATGCCTAGAGAAGATTGTAGTAAAACTCAGTATGTAGGGCCTCTTCATAGGAATTTAGAAAGGATTTACATGAATCATGGGGTTTTTAGAAAGAAAGTGCTAAATGATGATGTCATTCCTTAAATTCAAAAATTCATAAAAGATACCTCAAGTGGCTCAGCTACTGATGAACAGATGAGACAAGTAAGAAACAAAAAGAAAATAAGCAATTAGCAACATATTGCTCCGAATCTATAACTGATTCTCAGTATCTCCCCGTTGACGTGGTTGTAAATAATATGGTGTAAAGTCCCAAATTGCACTTCTTGCTTTTTACTTGAAATTTTCTTTGCAGGTAAAAAAGAAACATGATTAGGCAAAAGGAAAAGAAAAAGGACCCTGACGTAAAGGACAAACAAGAAAAGGACCAAAAAGAAAAGAGCAAGAAATAATGTTGAATTTGATTGAAAGAAAAATTCTATACAGGCCCGGAAGGAGGATATAATCGTGTTAAACCTTTAGAAAATATACAATATAAGGATGCTATTGACTACAGAACTTGTATCTCTATGTTTGGCCTCAGAGAGATTCTAAAGATGGGGTCTGAAATGATAGTTTTAATTAATCAATATTGATGAGCACAATCAATCTAATACACAAAGTATAGCTCATCTAATATATTCAATGCATAAATAATTACTATTAGATATTGAATATATCAAATATATTAGAGTGAATAAAGATTACCTCATTAGCTTTCCAAATCTTTTGAGTTGTTATCTTCTCTTTCACCGAGCCTACAAGATCAAGAAACTCATGGGTGCAAGAGGAGACTTGAGCTTCTCCCATTTTTCCTCTCTCTCACATTCTCTCAAATGGTGCCATAGCACACAAGACACAAGTGTGCCTATATATAGACAATTTTGGTGGGAGGTGGGAGGTGTCATGGCCTAACAGGCCGGCTATGACATCGAGAATAAGGGAGCCCATGGGCCTCTTGCTAGTTAGTAAACAAGCATCCATCCTATTATGGTCCGTATGTAGTACTATGCAAAGTCAATTATATATGCAAATATAGTTGTCCTTAACATTCTTTAATTAAGACATAGTGAGTTACTAGTAATTATACTAGTCCATATAAAATATTCCAACATTCTCCTACTTGGACAGTATTATCATGCAAAATACTCACTTAACCATAATATGTCAAAATTCAAGAATCTCTTACAAATATGAATAGCCAAAAACTAACCATGTATAATACTGAATCGATAGGATACAAGTATCATACATAATCAGGTGCTAGAGATTCACAAGGCATAGTGACAACTCTTATACATGGATCCACTAACATTACACATACTGAGACTAAAACCGGATGTCTGTAATTAATATGTCACTAATCAAATAAACATATGTGCACACATCATAAAAGGTGATTGGGATCCAAAACATGCATATATTATATAAAACATAAGCAATCTGCATCAATCAATAACATGTCCGTCATATATGGATGGCGATAAACTCCCGCTGGTTCAATACAACTAAGGCTACTAACAGTACCTCATGGGATGCGTGTTCTCAAAACACACAAAAGGTCAGCTTTTCACTAGTGAGTTGGCCAACATATTATCTGTATGCGTGTTCTCAATAGAAATGAGGGTGCTACAACTTTCTCTCTAACAAATAGGAACTGTATATTAATAAAATTGGAGCTAACCATGCTCTTCAAGTTCCAAGAAAATGATAAAGATGTGAAATCATAACCATAAAGTTTCAGCAACCTCAAAATAGAGCAAACTACTTTGAATACTGAAACAGGGTTCCACAGTTGTCTACGCTCAAAATATACTAGCGGCTATAGCAGTATAGATTAAAGTGTCGATCCCACAGAGAAATAAATCAACAATAAAAGGTAACGAAAAATAGAAAGAAAAATTGAAAATAAAAATAAACTGAGCAAGAAATTGAAATAATAACAAAATAATAAATGAAAATACCAATATGAGAAAACAAGGCTTCAAGATTCACTTAAATGCTCGTTTAACTGTTACCAACTTTGATTCCTATTTATCACTCAATTATATGTTTCACATCCCAAACACATAACCGGAAAATATGACAATTAAGAACAAATATTAATCTAAATTATTCAATATGAGAAATTCTTCCAATTAATACCATAAAGAATTTCTCTTACTAGTTATCTAAGATCGACAATATATCACAGAGACAATACTGCAGTAAAAGATCAACTAATAAAACAAATATAATTATAATCTAGTTTAAATCACCACATAAAGAAAGCATGACTGAATTTATATGAGAAACTAGAAAATAATATATTGAAAATAAAAATATTGAAGAATTTAACAAACCAAATTTATAAGCGTTGAAGCACTCTCAGGAATCAAAGCTGGAAAACAGAGAAACTACACAAATAAGATCATCTCTCTAGCCTCTCTAAAAACTAGCCTGACATTGAACTCATCTCACACTCTCTCTCTAGAAAAAGTAGAGTTTTCTCTCTCAAAATTGGTGTGTTTTTTCTCTCTCA
>JXTC01000059.1:404999-473081 GCA_002914845.1 Trema orientale | reverse complement strand
AAAGGTAACGAAAAATAGAAAGAAAAATTGAAAATAAAAATAAACTGAGCAAGAAATTGAAATAATAGCAAAATAATAAATGAAAATACCAATATGAGAAAACAAGGCTTCAAGATTCACTTAATTGCTCGTTTAACTGTTACCAACTTTGATTCCTATTTATCACTCAATTATATGTTTCACATCCCAAATACATAACCGGAAAATATGACAATTAAGAACAAATATTAATCTAAATTATTCAATATGAGAAATTCTTCCAATTAATACCATAAAGAATTTATCTTACTAGTTATCTAAGATCGACAATATATCATAGAGACAATACTGCAGTAAAAGATCAACTAATAAAACAAATATAATTATAATCTAGTTTAAATCACCACATAAAGAAAGCATGACTGAATTTATATGAGAAACTAGAAAATAATATATTGAAAATAAAAATACTGAAGAATTTAACAAACCAAATTTATAAGCGTTGAAGCATTCTCAGGAATCAAAGCTGGAAAACAGAGAAACTACATAAATAAGATTATCTCTCTAGCCTCTCTAAAAACTAGCCTGACATTGAACTCATCTCACACTCTCTCTCTAGAAAAAGTAGAATTTTCTCTCTCAAAATTGGTGTGTTTTTTCTCTCTCACATTCAGGGTATTTATAGCTGAGTTTGGAGTGTTGTGCAAGTTCCCACGTCTCTAATGGTGGCTTCTGATTGGTCATGTGATGTGTCAATTTCCCACAATTTCCTCTTTCTTTTTCTCTCTCTTCCCCGTCTTTACTCGCATTTTCTGGGTTTGGGTTGTGATCAGGTGCGGCTGAAATCTGTGCACGCGGCACGAAAATCACGGCTGATTGGACAAAAGCAGAGTCAAAGTCGCAGGGCTGAGGTGGTGCTCGACAAATGGCTGGAAACTCGGTTACATTGGACGTGCGAAGCACCGGATCCGGCACGCTGAGCAGCTCTAGCAGACGCGGGCCCCACCTGTCGGCTGTTCTTCACTCGCCAGCTCCTCCGCGTGATGCGCACGCGCCCGCCTGATGGCTTTTGACCGAGATCGACGGCCGAGATTGCGTGTGTTTCTCCTTCTTTCACTCGCGCGAGTTTGGCTCCGTTTTTCCGATTTTCTTTTCTTTTTCTTTAATCTTTTTTTCTTTTTCATTTAACCTAAATCAAATAAAATTAAAACAAAATCAAATAAAATAAATAAATAACAAATCATAATCAAAATTAAATAAATTCCGAATTTAATTAAACTAACCTAAATTATCCTAAATTAAACAAAATAAAATTAAATAACTAAAATCTAATAAAATTGAATAAAATTATATCTAAATACTAAAAATCAAATTAACTATAAAATAACCTAAATTAAACTAAAAATCGCTAAAAACACACAAAATATTTAAGAAAAAGAACATAAATAACTCTATTTTCATAGAGTTATCAACAGTCAAATTTCATAACTATTAGCCTCATAACACACCACAAATATTCTGCCTCGATAGGCAAGGTAGCTGTAAATGTCCAATTGACACTAAATCCCATAACAACTCCTCCTACTATGATCATAATATATATATAGATGGACTTTTATCATCCATACAGCCCACAATCTCGGCATCACAAAATCCAACTATGTCATGAGTGTTGGTCTGCCGATGAATCAATCACAAAATAAAATCTGGGGTACCTAAAAAGATCACTCAAGTACTTAACCAACATGCCCAAGATAAATACAATAACATGGCACGTGCGTACTTGGGCATATATATTTGAGGCTGCTAATAGTAGATGCATAGGGACTAATCTTATATGATCTCTCTCAAAATAACTAATGGACTTTCGGCCTTTTATAATTTGTTACATTCAGAATTGGTGCTTTCTAGCAAGAATAATAATATCAAGGATTGGATCTCTATAAAAAGCTTGATCAATATAGATTCTTTGAGATACACCAAAATGCTATTAGAACTATATGAAGAATCTATATACCTTAAATATACGAGGCTTTTCCCAGATTCTTCACATTTATATGGCTAATCAACAATTATTTATCTCACACATCAGGTCAGAATCTTTAAACACGAGCACAATATCTATAACATATAAAATCGTGAATATGTAGTTGCTCCCACTGACCCTCACATATACATATTGATCAATAACATTCTCCACAACACACTAATGGTGACAATCTCATCAAATTTACAATACCACTATATTGATGTCAGTTTCAATCCATAACCAAACTATGGATTTTATAAAGTAGGTGTTTATTATCAATAATCTCAAAGTCAATCAGTGTAGCCATGTAAATACTTAAACTTCATTCAAAAATATAGTTTTCACATTCATTTAATGAAGTTCCAAGTCGATACAGTAATAACTACCATAAAACCAATAAGGTATCTTCAGAGGAAACTAACGAGAAAATATCTCCATGAACAATTCTTCTCATTTGCTAAAACTTTTAGCCAGAAGTCTTGCTTATACTTCCCACTTAAACCTCATAATTGCACTTAGTCTTAGATATTTATATCCGTCCAATGGGTTAAAAACCATTGTCTAATTCAACCAAGTCTCACATTTCCAAACAACTGGGAATTCATCACACTATTCATAATATCATCCACAATAAGAACTGATGACTGCCAATGGCTCACTGGCAGATTATCATAATAAAGGTATGAGCAATGTCAAACTCGTATTCTTGCCAATAAACTGTAAGCTTTCCAAAACATTACAAATATATCAAATTACCATCATCTCCTCAAAAATACATATCTCTTCATTCATATATAGAGTCATTAAGTATCACCAGATTAATAGATATAACACGAGTGACTATATATTTCTGGTAAATCGTAGGACCTAAAAGTTGCAGCGGAAACAACAAAAATAGAGATAATAATACAGAATATTCCTCATCGAATAAAATCTCCTATAGCCCATGACTTGTACTAGAAACATTAAAAAAATCAACAGCTTCATCTGATTCAATTATTATGGCGGTATGAGATGGATAATCAAAACTTAAATCCTCTAACCACGTATAAATCACCATAAATCAATTCTCAAGAAATATCATACAATATCAATAAACGTGTGATTTATACCCTTTTGCAATACTATAGTATTCAGGAGATCCAATTATTATCCATAATACCGATTAATATCACATTCTTGGAAATATTTTGTAAAAAAGTTTAGGATTATATTCCATCTTATTGTATCTCTCATAATAACCACCATAGTCAGACTTGATCGCTTTAATTCATTTCCCATGAGTCAAGACTTTTAGAGTAACAAGCTCAATATGATCATAACAGGAGTAGTTATCCATAAAGACCCATAGTCATCTATGACTTCTTATAACCAGAGGAATCAATAGTCCAAAAAACTCGGTATGGATTAATTCTACAGAAATTGCACAAGTGTAAATCTTACTCTTATTATTATGATAGGATACTAATCATTGAAGCAACAAACATGTGCACAATAATCTTAGATTAGAAACTTATAATACACCACATGAATCTTACCACTGATCTTCCCATTTGAAAATCTAGAATCATAATCCAATTCTTATACTACAATATGTAGGATTTTCGTCTCTCAGACATTTAGGATCATTAATAGTGTAATTAACTTTTCAATTCCAAAAGAAAAGTATATCAATCACCCAAAATAAATATCAAAATCAAGTTGCTCTAGGTCAGAAAGAATGTAGACAAGTACATATAACCCCAAAAGAATATCATAAGCCTAGTCATAATCTAACTATCTCCAAAGTGTCAACTTTAAAATGATATTTACCATTAAGTGCACATGCATTCCAAGACCAGTTGGAACCTAATCTTCATTAATGGCATTCTATCCTTTATATCATCCTCTTCCCTAACAAGCATTATTGACAAATCATTTAAGTCAATTACTTCTCATAATAGTCAAGTCTTATCTCTAATCAATTACTCCTTCTGAGCATCATAACTTGATGTAATCGAAACAAACTAGAGATGGAAGAGTTCTCTCAATAATCCATACCAATTCCTATGAGCCATATTAACCAAAAAAAAAAAATACCTTACCAATGTGATTTTTAATTCCACTAATACCATCACAAAATGTGGAATTCAAAATACTTAAAAGTTTATACTCATCATTGCAAGGAAAAACATCCATTTCTCACCAATGACCTCAAGAAAAACCTCAGTGATCTTATCCTCAAAAGCTGTCACAAACTAATTATTCCATAAATACCTCATTAACCTTAAAGAACATCTCTTTAAATACTCTCACTCATCATGGAGTTTCATGGTATCAATTAACTATAAATAGTGGATTTAAGAGTTGCACAAACTTATAAGGTCTAGTCCATTTATTTTATCACACTCGGTACGAGATCTATGTCATCAAACATAATAATCTCATTCAGCGTTAAAATGGCAGAGATACAAGGATTGCATAAAGCCAGGGGAAATAACCAAGAGCAATATCACTAATATGTATGTAAAAACTAAGATCATGCTATTTGCTCTTCCTCTTAGCTTTCCCAATGATCCAATCAATAACGCGATCATTGTGTACTAGAGTCCCTTAAGCAAACAAGGACTCATACGTAGGTAAGGACAATACACGAAATACCATAACCAAATGCATCAATCTACTATTGATAGGACAACAAGGATTGTGTGGTTCATGATATTCAATGCACTTCCTTTACCAATCTAAGCATCATACCAAAATAATAAAATTATCGACAGGATAACTTAATTGTGCGTATAGACCTTAGTATTAATTGTGATCAATCAACAGAAAATAAATAACGATAATCACAATTTTTTCATCAATAATCTGATATACTCAACTCATGATAGGCAAGTATGAAAACATTTAGAATCGATCAAAATCTCACAAAATTTAAATAAGGCCAATCATGCATTTATATTATCAAGTAATAATAATCACGAAAATGCACAAAAATCAGTAATAATTCATAAATTATCTATATAATATCCCGAAATTTATTTGTCATTTATAACGAATTTTCTAATAATAAAATACGGCATATGACAACAAAATATGGAATAAAAAAATATGCTCAAAATTAGCCAAAAGTGAGAATATAATAATTGATGCAACTATGTTAGACAATTTGACCAGTTTAGACTCACGATAGGTGAGTACATAACTTTTACGATTATCACAATCTCACAATTAATTATATCACATAATATGAAAATTTTCAAAATGAAATTCAATGCATAAAAATATCCAAAAAATATGTGTATAATTAAAGGTGACATAATTATCAAAATAAGCGTATAACCATAAATGACATAAAAAATATCAAAATATGCATATAACCATGTGTAATATTACCTTACAAATATTAAAATGTAGTCAAACATGGTACAAGATCAAAATATGCATACAATCATGCCCAAAAATTAATTTAACTCAAAATTGTGAGATTTATTATTGAAGACAATATTCAAAGTATGTGTGTGATAATGTAATAAAATATTTTATAATGACTAACAATAATGAATAATCACACAAATAATTAAGAAATGAAAAATGGAGCAAAATGTCGAAACCCGCAGATGAAAAAGACTATGCATGTGCTCCCACGCGCCACAAGGAAGCTAGTTTTTTTTCTTTTTTTTTTTTAAAAACTGGGTAGAAAAATGACATGTCGTTTTAGCCACGGACCAAAAATGACATGTCATTTACCGAAACGGCAAACAACAAAACTGATGAAAAATGACATGTCGTTTTATCAAAAGCCAAAAACGACATGTTGTTTGTTGAAACGACATGTCGTTTGTTGAAACGACAAATGACACTACCCCTAAATGACATGTCGTTTTTTTATGAAAGAAAAACGACATGTCATTTTTCACTAGAAAAAAAAAACGACAGCTTCTGCTAAGAAAACGACATGTCGTTTTTGGCCTGACGGAGGCAAAACGACACGTCGTTTCTATCGTCCCTGACCTCCAGTCGGGTCTGTCTGACACGGTTTGGACCCGATCTAGCTATTTCTTGACCTCTGGTACTTTGCTTTCAACGATTCAAAAGGGGTTTTTCTCTAAATTTCATTTTCTACTGATTTATGACATTTATTTGGCCAAAAAAGTTCAAAATAATCGTGTTGTAAGAAACCGATTTTCTACCATTTTTAAAGTTTTGAACAGCTATGAAAATGGTCAAATAAATCCGTAAAACTTAACCAAAATAATACCCACAACTCATGTTTATGGTTTCTAAGCTCAATATCATATTTACTTGTGTTAAAATCAGATTTTGAAAAAATGGGTATAAAACACGCAGAAATTAGCTAAAAAATCCGAACAAAACGTAATAAAATTTGACAACTCAAAACCAATAGTAACAGGCTCTTGATACCAATTGATAGTTTTAATAAATCAATATTGATGAGCACAATCAATCTAATACACAAAGTATAGCTCATCGAATATATTCAATGTATAAATAATTACTATTGGAAATTGAGTATATCAAATATATTAGAGCGAGTAAAGATTACCTCATTAGCTTTCCAAATCCTTTGAGTTGTTATCTTCTCTTTCACCGAGCCTACAAGATCAAGAAACTCATGGGTGCAAGAGGAGCTTTGAGCTTCTCCCATTCTTCCTCTCCCTCACATTCTCTAAAATGGTGCCATAGCACACAAGACACAAGTGTGCCTATATATAGGCAATTGTGGTGGGAGGCATCATGGCCCAATGGGCCGGTCATGACATCAGGAATGAGGGAGCCCATGGGCCTCTTGCTAATTAGTAAACAAGCATCCATCCAATTATGGTCTGTATGTAATACCATGCAAAGCCAATTATATATGCAAATATAGTTGTCCTTAACATGTTTTAATGAAGACATAGTAAGTTACTAGTAAGTGTACTAGTTCATATAAAATATTCCAACATGAAACACCCATATTCTTTACAAAAGAAAAAAAAAATTCTCTTTACCCCTTCCCACACTCAAAATTTTCATACTCAACCTTCAATCTTCTCTAATTCTCTCACTGTCCTTAATATTTCTCCAACTTACATTTCACTTTTTTATTGATTTGCAAATAGTTTTTTCAATTTTATTAGTTATTCTATCAATTGAATTTCTTAATCTCAAATTTTTATTAAAACTATTTATTCAAAAACTAGTAGCCACGTTTAAGCCAATTTATCTAGCCTGTTTACGACCAGCTCATTTTTGGCCCGTATTAGGGCCGGGCTGGCCCACCAACTTTGGTCTGTACATTGGCCCGAGCTGGGTGGCACATCTTTCATCACAGACCAGACTAGCAGACGTAATTTCTACATGAACCGCGTGAGCTGGGTAATAAATATTTATACCTCTAGCGTGCTTCTCTTCAAGGGATATGGACTAACCATGAGTAAATGGGGAAAAATAACTTTTATAGGATTATTTTTTCAAGATGACTATTAGGTGTGTTGCAATTTTAGTGACAATTATCAGTAAATTTTATGCCAATAAATTTATGACTTTTTAGGACTCACCATTGGTCACTAATATAGTACTGATCACTCATCACTAATATTGCGATACTCGTAAAAAATATCATTATACAAAATACTACTAGAAATGTCATTTTGGCCCAAACCACTACTAGTTAGATCCATTTCCCTATTTTCAATTAGTAGCTTCCAAGTGGCTGAACAGGTAGTCTTAAGTAAGATCTTATTTGGGATAATGTCACTTTATACTTTGTATTTTGACATTTTGTTCAGTTTGTACATTGTGTTTTGGTTATTATCAATATTGACCATTTGAAATCTGTTACAAATTTATACCCTGACAATAATTTAGAGCAGTTAATTAACCAAAATGATTTAGTAAACTTATTCTCGGATCAATTTTTATATGGTTTATTTTCAATTTTCTAAACAGTATATTGGTAAATTAACTATTTTAAATTGGTATCTGGGTATAAATTTGTAACATATTTTAAATCTAAAGATCAATCTTGATAATAACCAAAACACAAAATATAATTTTAACAAAATATCAAAATACAAGGTATAAAAGTGATCTAATCCCATTTTATTTTTACAAATATATTTCCAAGAATAGGGATTAAATTAGGGACGTAGTAAAAAATAACAAAACTATTCAAGGTATACTTTTTAAGGAGATTTTGAAAAAAAAAAAATGTACAATGCTAAGTATCCCACTTTTTTAATATCACCTGATATGTTAATTATTTGTCAGCATGTAATTGGTAAATATTATTTAACCATTCGTGATAAGTTTCACTCACCAATTAAAAAATAACAACCCATTGCCAAAGCAGGAGTACTCAAAAATGGTAAATGAAATGGGATATCTAGTACTTTCTTTTTTTAAAAAAAAATAATAATGATTGTGCAAAATTTATAAAATAACATTTATTTTGGAATAGCCCAAAATTCGACCATATTTTAGTCAAAGCCGCTAGATACTTCACCCTATGCTTATGCGAATGCCTTTCTTGCTTATTAATTTACAAGAAAAATGACAAGAATTACTTCGGAAGTTTTATCAGTTGGGCCATGTAATTCTTCTAATATTTATTATCGTAATTACTTTTTATTTATTTCCAACAAATATTGCTAAGTTTGCATCCACGCTCTTTTTTTACACTGTCTCAAAATATATTATATTCATGTAATATCAATTTTGCAAAAGCGAAATTGGCTAAAACTTTATAGGATAAATCTGTGGTATATCTATAGATAGAACTAAATGTAACAGTTTAGTATTCATCCAACGATTTACAGGATCCATTCTTTTATTTTTATAATTTTTTTTGAAATGATGTCTATTCGTGTAATTTCTTTTCTTTAATGTGACAAAAAAACCTCTAATCCTAGCAAAACCCAACTCCTGGAATGGAGAAATGGAAAGTGGGTATCCGGTATTTTCCCGAAAAATCAAAGATTTAAGGGGTAGTTCTCGAAAAAATTAGAGGCGTTTCCAAGTGCCTTCAACGGTAACGAAGCATACAACTCCAAAAAGAGCACGATCATGGCGATTATAATAGTATGCCACCACATCCATTTCTATTAATGGCCCTGACTCGGCCTCCTTGACCTCGAGGTTGAAGACGAACTAAATTTCTGGGTTTGGTTTATTATGTGATTGGGGGTTGAACTATATTTTTTGGTTCGTGCAAAATTATATATCTACATTTCAAATCTATACAAATTTGTACCTAAACATGGAATTTGAATTGAGGATATATTATTTCTGCTGATTAATACAAAAAATCTATCTAAAATAACTTAAAATAATTAGCGTTAATCATCCAATTTGTGCACAAAATGTATAGATTTGTAGATATTTGAACTGTGGAGATATTATTTTACTCAAACCAAAACACAAGGTTAAAATTATATAAAGGTCATACACTCATATTTTCGGGTATTTTTGTGCGGCTATCTCATAATAATAATATGGGTGCGTCTACAGTAGGGGCACCTCTACGTAGGGCCCTGTCTATTCACCGTTGGATGGGAATCTGTATATAAATAGATTCTCCACAGATTTCCGTTATTCCCCACAGATTCCCATCCAACGAAAGGACGCCCCTACCGTAGCCATCCCCTAATAATATATAATAAAAGAATTTAGCATCTAATTAGTGAGATTTTTATCTTTATTTTTCTTTTCTATATTACAGAAATATTTCTCTCTAACATTCTGGAAAAAAAAAAAAAAAGAAAAAGAAAAAAGAGTTTCTGTATTTTTTTTCCGGAAAAAAAAAAAAAAAAAAAAAGTTTTTTTACGGATTTTTTTTTTTTTTGTTGAAAAAAAAAGAAAAATCACCGATGCGCTCCTTCGCGGTCGCTTTCTTATCCAATATATGGGAAATATCCGATTCAAAGAACAACCCATCAGAAAGAAAATCGAGGCCGTACATCTCTCATTCCAGGCTCTCAATCCATTCTTTCAGTTTGTGGATTGTAGGATTTCTTCGTCTTTTTGCCCAAATTCCAAAATTCAAAATAGATAGCAGGTCAAAAAGAAATTCAGCCGGAAAAAAAAAAAGGTTGAAGATGATGTCGAAGAAGAGGAAGATGAGAGAAACAAGCGCTATTGTTGGAGGAAAAAGAACATCGACACTGAAGAAAGAAGGGTGTTCCATCAAAGGAGAAAGGAAGTCTCTCTTAATAAGGAAGAAGAACTGTTAAAGAAAATGGGATTTCATCGTACTCAAATTCAATATAAGAGTATAAGAAGTTAAATTAATAGTACCAAAAATCAGACTTCGCTGATTTAATATGTTGGTAACCGAGATCACAATAGTTACGGTTTCCGCCATTTATTTCCAAGGACAGAGATGAACAGAGTTAACATCCCAGAAGCAGTCAAGTGCACAAACTGATAATTAATAGTCTTTCTTCACAAAAAAGTACGTATAGATCTTTTCACTTTTAATAATATATATATATATATGGGGAGGGCTACAGTAGGGGCGCCCTACGTAGGGCCACCCTTTATACACTGTTTGATGGGAATTTATGGGGAATAACGGGAATCTGTGAAGAATCTGTTTATACACAGATTCCTATCAAACGGTGTATAGACAGAGCCCTACGCAGGGACGCCCCTACTGTAGACGCGCCCTATATATATATATATATATAAATCTTATTTGAAACAATAATCTCTGACAATTAGATAATAATCTTTTTACTAAAAGATTTAGATTCATTTTTTATCCCCAAAAAAATGTAAATAATTTCAATCTTAATTTGTAGTTTCTTTTTTTCCTGATTATGTTGTTTCTACTTTTGATTAGAAGGTATCGAATTTTTAGATTTCCTAGAGAATATTGTTCAGAGTAATTCTCGTACTTATTGTTGTTAATTAATTGGTTGTTTGTGATTTTACATCATTTATATAAGGTGCCGAAGATAAAAATAACTAGATGGTAGAACTCTAGGGACACTGTTGATGAACCTTGCAACAAACCTCTTTTGGGGATACAATATCCCTTTTTCAAGTTGATCAAAGCTTTTTTTTTTTCCAATCAAATTCTTAGACTGAAAACCCATTTTGAGTTAGAAAAAAAGTAAAAGAAAAAGAAAACAAATAGTATTGTTTAAGAACAGATCTAGCGGTGATCTTTTCACTCGACAATAATGATGATAGGTATGTTTTCTATACTGTTTTCTATTTTCTTTTCATGAGTATATTTATATATATATAATTTCAAAATTTCAATCTCTTTCCTTCACTATTAGGAAAAAATAAAAATTATTGAGATATTGAGAAATTTTATTTAGATTTTTTTCTTAATCAGTATGAATCTAAAATTTTACATATGAGAATCCAACTACAGATTACAAAGTAAGTTGAAGAAATTCTTGCCGGAGGTATCATGCAGCATCCTTAACTTTGACCGATAACAATCAATCACATATTTGTATATCAATTCAAAATCTTATATTATTATAAGATTGTTGAATTCATGAAGTAACTGACAAAAAAGTCATATGTGTTGTCATTCTGTTATCAATATTTCTTTGTCTTTGGTTTTTTGCGTTTCCAAGTTCTTGTTTCTTCAAATACTATGATACAATATATGCTTTATCTTTTTTTGTCATTGGCAATGATACTAATAGAAATTATAATCTCATTAATGCTTTATCATTCTCCACGAGAAAACATTGATGACGAACGAGACCAAGCATTGACCCATCGTTTGCTTTCCTGAAATCATTAAGAATGATGACGAATATATTATCGCCCTTTTGTGGAGTTTATTGTCTCCTCTGGTTAGGAGTTTATTGTCTCTCCTTAGTGGGAGTTTATAATCTCCCCTTAGTGGAGTATATTGTCTCTCCTTAGTGGGAGTTTATTGTCTCCCCCCCTTAGTGGAGTATATTTCTCTATGTTATTTTTTCTAATACAGATTGCTCATGAGAATACCGAAGGGGGAGACTTGTAGATCTCCCCCTTCGGTAAAAATAGGCAAGTGCATGTGTAGCACTCCTTTAAGCATTCCAACTATGATGTCTATAAGAGCTTCATGAAGCATGATTTGAGTATGAAGGTTTTGAGCATGAAGAGTTTGTGAAGCATAAAAAGTTTGTATCTGGGTTCTCCTATAAGTTAGGGATGTTGACTATAAATCTCCACTTTTTGGAGTCGGCTGCATTGACAGTGTTGATTACTATTGGATGCATTTTTGTTTTTTTCCTTTTTTCCTAGTGTCGTAGTCAACTAGTTATGTTTGATTTGATTTTGCTAGGATAGTCTTAAGATTGGATAATTAGCTTATCTATTAAAGGAATTTTGTCTTCCAATTCAATCTATTATTGTAAAGATAATTTTTTTATAATAACATATTTCTTATCTCAAAAAAAAAAAAAAAAAACCAAACTTTGGTCAGCAAAAACCAAATTTGAAAAGTTGCAAACCAAGCTTTGGTCAACAAAAATGGCAGAAAGACAATCAACCTCTGAGACCGAAAGCGAAGCATCGAATTCACATTCTTGGCGACGATCTACTGGAGGAAGTGCTCTTTCGTCTCCCTCATCGACGATACCTGAGCCATTACACCTCTGTCTGCAAGCGTTGGCATTCTTTGATTTCAAGCCCTCATTTTATGCGCAGATTCATTCAATTTCACCACTATCACCGTCACCATGAACCCTCTTACTCCATCTTGTCAACATTGCAACTCCACATCCATAAACCACTCGCTGAAATCGTCTCCAAGAAATCCAAGATTCTTCACGGGAAACCATCACCATCATCTGGTTCATACATTCTGCACAATTTGCCTTCCAATGCGAAAATTATGACTTCGTGCAAAGACCTACTGTTACTCTCACCCTCCAAGAATTAGTACGGCATCTAAAATCCGCTTACCAGGAAGCTCTTATGGCTCCCTGATAACCAATTTTTCGTTTCCACAATCTAGTGCGATCGTGATCGTTTGTGTGGTTTTGTTTGCGAGCTCAATGACAAGGGCGGAACTAGTTTCAAGGTGGTGGTGATCATCAAAAAGTTAACTGGAATTGGAGATTGATCGGGTACTGAATGGGGCCATATTTTTGTTCGGAGACCGGAATTTGAAGAAAGTTAGACTGGTTGATTCCGCCGAAAATGCCTTGCTATAGAATGTCTAATTTTGTTTCAAGAAATGGAGCCTTGTACAATTTACTAGAAGGGGTATAATCAGTGGCATGTAGTTGGTGTCTCAGGCGTTGGTGTGTTTGATCTTTCTGTGGATGGTGTTGGTGGTGATAGAAAACGATGTCGTTTCATCGAGCTTCCTGTCGAATTTGGCAGAAAGGTGCGGAGTCTATGGTCTAAAGCATTCTATGGAGTTGTCACAGATGGTTAAGATGAACAAGGAGTAGGATTGAGAGTCTGGGAGTTGGATTGTGGTGATAACAATGATGTGGAGGAGGAGAGCTGGGATTTGGTGCATCATAAGCAGTTTAAACTGGCTGAGAGAAATAGCAGTCTTGTGGTTGTGGCTGGTTTTCATCCAAACAATGGGGATGATGCCATTTTCATCGTATACAAACATGAAATTTACAAGTATTATCTTTGGGGAAGATAAGTACCACAAAGTTGCCGAGTTTTCGGGTCCAAATTTGCCAGTGGATAGAAGAGATTACTTCAACGGATTCGTGAACGCATTCAATCTCGAGTATCCTCCATGGCCTTCGCCAATTACTGAACCGCCAGAGGTTTAAAACTCGAAAATCATATTCCAAACTTGCAACTTCTATACTTTTGTTGTGTTAGTAGTCTTTTTAAGTTGTTAGATTGACAACTGAACTATACCTTGTTACTATTTGATATTACTTTACAGTATACATATAATCCAACATGATGAAATTCATCTAGGCTATTGATCTTGTCACTTGTGACTCTTCTGCTTAGCCAACAGTTTTCGCTTTCCAGAAAATTCTATTGTACAGTTCATCAAACTCCCTACGCGTAAGACAACAGGATATTATGATGGGTGCTCTTTTATGAATACTACTTCGTAATTGTTCTGGTTCTGTGTTTTTTTCAATAATGCTTGTTCTCTTGTTTGCGTTACGATGTGTCTTGTAATTACTTTAATCATATTTCACTGAACCGGATTCTCATATTACCAAACTATTTTACAATAACCATAGCTCGAACAACAACCAAATTATAATAAAATATGAGCACTCTAAAGTGATATGAGCAAATTATCATACAGAAGTATGCCTGGGGAAAGTAGTAGAGGAACTCAGTATGTAGGGCCACTTCATGGGATTTTAGAAAGGATTAACATGAATCATGGGATTTTAGAAAAAAAAAGTGCTACATGATAATGTCTCCTAAAATTCGAAAAATCATAAAAGCCACTTCAAGTAGCTCCGTTAGCGTTCAAGCGAAAAGAAGTACCGCAGCTAGTGATGAACAGATGAGACTAGTAAGAAACAAAAAGAAAAACACATTGCTCTGAATCTATAAGTGATTCTCATTTTTCCCCCGTTGACGTGGTTGTAAAAATGTAGTGTAAAGTACCAAATTACACTACTTGCTTTTGTGCTTAAAATTTTTGGCAGGGTAAAAAGAAACATAATTAGGCCAAAGGAAAAGAAATGGGGCCCTGAAGTAAAAGACAAACAAGAAAAGGACCAAAAAGAAAAGAGCAAGAAATAATGAATGAATATGATTGAAAGGAAAATTTTGTACAGGCCCGGAAGGAGGATATGATCGTGTTAAACCTCTAGCGAATATACAACATAAAGATTCTATTGACTGCAAAACTTGTATCTCTATGTTTGGCCTCAGAGAGATTCTAAAGATGGGGCTCTGGAACACCTCTGTTTATCATCTCATGCTGCAGCACTGAGGCCTTACCCGTCTCTGTAGTTTATCCCACATGCAGATCATCTGCCTTGGAGACTGGTAATGTGCTGTGAAATAATCTTCTATGCACCCGAATTGGCAGAACTTAAAGCTGTGAACGTACTCAACTGGTTTTGAGCCGTTGAATTTTTCCACCCACATTCCCATACTTACGTCTTCCATCTTGAACAACTGCAAAGCAGTTAAAAGATTATTTTAGCATTTCAACAATAACACCACGACCATTTTAACATGTGACAAGGAAGAAAGACAAAGATAACATTATTTACCCTCAATTTATGTCTTCTAAACTCGGACACAATGAAGTGTGCAATGTCAGATGACATAATGTAACCAGGTCCATTTGCATAAGGTGGATAAACTTCTTCTGGCCATTCCTGAACACCAACAGAATGGGAATGGTTAAGAGGATAATTCATGACATTATGCCAAAACAAAACAACAAAACCAAATCCAAAGCAAAATCAGAACTTGAGAGTGCATGTAGTAATCAACTCCAGACCAAAATGACGATGATTGTAAATTCTAAATGACTTATAGTTATTATTAATGTTCTTTTCTCTGCATGCGGAAACCAGCCCAGTCGATCCATCTTCCTCTCTTTTCCCCAAGGTAACAATTGTGACTAAATCTCATCCCTTATGCCTAACCTTTAGTATCACATATCCACGAAATCACCAGTCAATCTTTTATTTCTGATTTCTAATCGTGGCAAATTAGAGTAACCATGCTTCCGGACTATGACCACGTATAGCAAAAACAGAGGGAAATAATGAAACTAGTACATTAAGAAAACCAGTTGATCAAAGCCCGCCTTCATGTAGGTAGGTGCACAATCATTTGTGCTTGTGAGTGAAGCAGAGAGAAACATTAAGAATAACTTTCTTACCAAATGAGAGGATCAAAATAACAGACCACTAAAAACATTGATTAAACAAATAAAATATGGACCTAATCTAATGACTGAATGTATTACAGTATTAGCACCAATAAGTTTTTCCATACCTGATATGTCACAGACCATTTACCAAATCGCAGGGGCTTATGATAGTAATTTATGTTTCCCACATACAAACTCCTACCCTGGGGTACATTCTTTGCTTCATTGATAACCGCATCCACTCTTACAAATGTGTCATCATCACACTTCATAATGTACTTAGCAGACAACGATTGAACCTGGAGCAGAAATAACATCACGATACATGATTAGATTTTAAGAATATCAAACAATATCTAATTTAATTGTTTTGTTCCAAAACTCACCCCATATTCACAAATAGCCACAGTTTTCAACACAACGAGATCATAGTTATCCATGTAAGGCACAATAACAATATCACCAAAGAACTCTGCTTCTTTCTTTAACTCGACATTGACTTCCTTTCTGGCATGCTGTCAAGGTTACAGGTCAATGGGTTAAAAACCTTGATTTTTGTACATCAACCACTCACAAGTTAAGTGCCATGCTTGGAGTTTCTTACCAGTGCTACAAAAAAACGAGCTACCACTTTTGAGGATTTGATAAGCCTGTGTTGCATCCATGACTTCCTCACCGCCATGCGCTCGGCAAAATGGTTGCCTGCAGAAAGGATACCGATGAAGAGTTCAACCTCCCCCTCAGGAAGAGGTGGGGCACGCCATTTGCTTGACATCTCAAGATGCTGCTGTGGGGCAATACTAGGATGTGATAAGGGCAAAGAAGCAGCAAATACAGAGTGAACATCAATGTCCCCACTCACGGATAGTCCAGTGGCATCCTCAAGAGTAAACCCCTGTCAATGTTATAAGAAGCTTTAAGAAAACATTCAACTTCATCATTTGGAATTGAATAGATAGGTTGTATAATGTTACTCACAGTGCGGTAAGGAAAAGAAGTAACATGCCTCCCATCAACATTAATATGATAACCCTCCAAACCAGCACTAAGAGTTAAAACAAACAGCTTCTCTTCCGCAAATGGGTATGGCCAGTCAACGGTCACCTTTTTTGTTCGGCCAATTAACCTGGTTAACCACCATGTGGCCTTGTTCTCCTCAAAATGACTGTTGTCATCACGTATCCACTTCTCACATTTTACCTGACCATCAACTACAGACAAATCTAATGAATTACTGAAACAATCTGGGCACCATACAAAAGATGGATAAACTCAAAAAATAATGGAGAAATTGAGTAAGAAACACAAAATGAATTATTTTGGCAAGGTAATATTAGTACCCCCATGACATTATAAATTACTTTCTCAAAGTCTTCATCTAACTAAATCGAAAATAACGCCCCCCCAAGCCTTGGAAATTAAGTCGTCGGGCTAAGTTGTTGTTCAGATGAGATATTTAATGAACATACTACTTATGCAATATGCCAATAACTAATTTCATTTTTTTCTCGCAGTAGCTGATTGCCCACGTTCTAATTCAAAGCTATCAATCAAATCCGAGTCCAAAATCAGTCACATGCCATGTCCTCATAGTGCAAGCCTTACTTCACATAAAGCAATCTCCCCCCGCTTTTATAAAGACTAAAAGTAACAGCAACACCACAACTTCAGTTTCCTAGTTTCTTTACTAATTATATCAATAAAAGATCGTTACTAATCCCTACCAAACAATGGGTTCCTAATATCTTCTCATTTTGGACCAGCTAGAAAAAACCCCCGCAAAAAGCAACTCATTTTTCCCAACCACCACCAAACCTAAGCAAACCAAACAAAATATTTTAACCATCTAAAACTATAGCAACCATGGAAACCGTGCAAAAAGTACCCAAATTCTCAGATTAAACAATATAATTAATAACAACAACAACAACTCGATCAAAATCACTTACCAGTTTCTTCATCAGCTTTAGACTTCCAACCTTCACACCTCAGAGCAGTACCCCATTGCATCCTATAACAAGTGTTTTGCTCAATAACAGGTCTACCACTCCAATCTCCCTTTAACCTTGGATTGAAATGCAAAACCCTTGGTGGGTCTTCACCTTCCACAGTATTCAAGCCCTGCAACTCCATCTTGAACTGAGAAACCATCACCGAGTCATCCCCATCTTTCAAAAGCGTTATCCTTGGGTCGTCCTCCGCATGTGCCGCTCTGGGCTTGCCCACCAGAGTTATGTGGGACCCCAGAGTCAGCCCACATGGGATCACCATGACTTGCTTCTGGGCCGCAAACTCCGACCCGGATACCGAAACCGAAGGCGGGCACGAATGGGACCGATTCTCAGCCTTCTTCGAAGCGATTCGGAGTTTTCCCGATTGGAGCTCATCCCAATACTTCTTCCCTTCTTCCCAGGCTACCTTCGCCGACTTGTAAAGCTCTGAATCACCGTCTTTGCTCCCCGAATCGAACGCTTTGCGATCGAAGACCAAGCTCGACAGAATCCTATGCTGGGGGACTCGACTCGGACTGGGTTGGAACGAGTTCTCGGAAACGCTTTCGAGAGGACGAGTCGGGGCTTCTCTCTGGTCCAAATTCTCCTCACTGTTGAGCCTAATGGGCCGAATCATGGGCTCCTGAGACACGGCACTGAAGCCGGTTTTGAAGACGAAGGGGATTTCCATGGTCACCATGATCAAATAGACCAACCCAACACCAATCAGTATCTGAATCGATCTCTTCCTGGTTAGAGAGATGAATGTATCGAATTTTTCCGATTTCCCTCTCCTCATGGCGACGACCCAAATCCCAGAAATAGAAAAACTATCAAAATCTGGAACTGGGTTTGGAAATCACAACTCCCTGATTCGATTATGAACCGAGAAAGAAGACGAAGTTGCAGATAGAGAGAGAGAGTTAGGCCAGCAACTTAAGAACACACACGCGTAAAAGAGAGAGTTTAAAGAAGAGGAAGAAGAATGGAGGAGGAGGCTTTTTTTTTTTTTCGGGGGGGCAAAATTTCAGGACGGTGATGTTAGCGTTTTCTTGGAAGATTACCGAAAATTGTTTTCCTCCATTTTTTTAATGTTATGTTTTGGTTTTTTTCAGAATTAGTGTTTGGAAAGATGACGACTATTTAAAACGGAATTTGGGAAATTGAAAATTTTGAAAATTCTTTTAATATTTCTTTTTGTTTTTTTAATTTTTGGAAGTAATAGAAAATTAATATAAAGATCTTGTGTGGAGTTTGGATCTGGTCGTACTCCCTCTGAGTAGTCTGAAAATGCACTCGCCGACTTCTTTTTCATTATTATTATTATTATTATTATTATTATTATTATTATTGCGCCTGTCTATTCACCGTTGGATGAGAATCTGTATATAAATAGATTCTCTACAGATTCTCGTTATTCCCCACAGATTCCTATCCAACAATAATTAAGGCATGACTCTACGTATAGACGTCCCTACCGTAGCCATCCCCATTATTATTATATTTATTTTATTATTTTCTTAAACACCGAATGCCGGAAAAAAATTTGACACTTAAAAAAATTTTCAAATGGAAATTTTTTATAATTTATGAGGACTTTTGAACTAAATTACAATAATATTGATAGTCATATCACACAAACTCTTTTCAAAACTAAATAGTAACTGGATAAGATAATAACAGCCCTGGTTTTTAGATTGCAAGATGAATATTTAACCAAGAATTATTCAAAAGAATGTAGATAATTGATAATTAATTTTTTTTCTCTCGCATGCTTAATATTGTTAAAGGAGAATGAAATTTAAAAATGCCAAAAAAAAAAGGATTTTAAGAAAGTGATCACAAATTTAGTGAGATTGGTGACCCTCAACATATTCTATCTCAAATTATTGATATGTTCACCCATCTGTAATTAATAAAATATATAAATCGTAAAAGAAAGAGTTTGAAGAAGAAGGGGAAAAAATTAAAATCACAAGCGTACAAATATTCGCAGCTTAACCAATTATGTAAGGTATTTTCTAAACATGTAAATGTAAGTGTAAGGCTATGTTTGGTAAGAGGGAAAAGGTAGAAAAAAAAAATAGGGAGAAAAGAGAAAATGTAGCCATTTGGCAGGTAGGAAAAAAAAAGTAAAAAAAATAGATAAGTGGGGTCTACAAACTCTTTTCCTCTAAAAGGGAGAAAAAAAAAAGAAAATTAGGTAATAAAAGAGTTTCATTTACTAAATTATTCTCATATATTGGCTTTTACAATAATAATATTGAGAGTAAAATAGTAATTTTAAAATAAATTAATTTTCATTTTACTCTGTACACCAAACATAAACACTTTCTTTTTTTATTTCTACACATTTTTTATCGCTCATATTTTTTCTTCTCATCCCATTTTCTTTCCTCCTGCCAAACATAGCCTAACTAAACAAATGAACTTACAAATTTCAAAACTCAACAAGGCTATGGTGGAAGTGGGCATTGCAAAATGACTTACTTTTCTTTTTTTTTTTTTTTTGTATTGACGTACAAAACGCCTTTCTTTGTGCTCAAATTAAATGAGAGGGGAATCTTTATTGAAAGATCCGCCTGTTTTCTTTCTGTGATAAGGTTCTCAAAACAAAATATTAATCAACATATTAGTAATTAATTATAGGTCCGGCAGAGGTCTCACTCTCACCCCAAAATTTACAAATTTGTTATTGTATTTTGCGCTCTTCACTCGCCAACATTTTTTTTTTTTCTTTTTACAACTTTTTGTTATAAAAAAATTATTATTCCCGTTCGTCAGTACAACCCCAATACTAAAAATATCATTTTTATATTCAATCAAATTATATAATTTATTCCTTTCTTCTATGTTTGTTTTGATTGAAAGAAAGTTTTTTGGTCATTTGAAAAAAAAATAAAAGTTTTTGGGCGAAGATTGTCCTATAATAATGTTCGTAATTTTCTATAAAGTTGGTACCCATAAATTTGCTATACTGGCATACTGCTTTACTTTCTTGTTTTATTTTTTTTTTCCCTCGAATTTCTCAAAGTTTAGTCAGTGATGAAACTTCACTCAATGACAAAAGGAGAGAAATGAATATTTCAAAACTAGATCAAAGGAATATCTGCCAAAAAAAATAATAATAAAAAAAACAAACACTAGTTCAGAGGAAGCAATCAAATAAATTATTCTCCAAGCCAAAAAATATTTAAATAAACAATTGAAAAGCACTTTGGCTTGGTTCATGTTAGCTTTTATAGAAACGACACTTTGATTTCACGAGAAGTCATTCTGCCATAATTATGTTCTTGATTATGATCAAGTTACAGTAACAATAATAATTATTAACCAAAAAACCCCAATAAAGCCCTTCCCCTTAGCAAACTTGGCTACTCCAAAGAAATTTAGAGTTGTCCCATTGATGAGGTACAAGAAAATTTCACATAAACATAATATGTTATGAAATAAAATTATCATATGCTAATGAAGAAAAAGATTTTGGAGGAAAAGATTTTGATTCCCAAATTCATTTTCATAACAATTTAACATAACATTTATGAAAGCGACATTAAGCAAGTGGAAAGTTGCAAATGTTGATAGGTTTTAAACTTGAGAATGACATAAAGAGTTTAAGACACTATATTTGTTGCATACAATCAATTTGGTTGCTACATGTCACAGTCCCACCCCCAAAAAAAAAAAGCAATATATTTCTTTTTCACCGGAAAAATTTTCAAGTCGTTCAAGCTAGTTAGCGGCAACGTTGTGGCGAAACAACTAGAAGAATACTGTAAATGCCTATATTGATGTACGAGGAATGCAATCAAAGCAAAGTAACAATTTAACAAGGAAGTTATAGTTTTAAAAAATATATAAATAAACAAAAAGAACAAACAAAAAAGAAAAAAAAACAGAAATAAGTCTTTTTCTTTCCTTCATAGCAAAGAAAAGTTGTTTGTTTTGTAATTTTCTTTTTATCTTTTTTTCCGTTGGAACAGAGATAGTGCACTTAGCAATGCATGAACGTTTGAATGTGCACTTTGTCCAAATTAACATATTATTAACTTCCTTAATAAGGAAAAAAGAAAAGAAGCGGAATGTCAAGACAATAAGACATTTTGACTTTTATTCATTTTCTTAAGAGTCCTATCCATTTGTAAAAATTTAGAAGAATACTGAAAAAAGCACACATATATTTGATTAGGATCGTCGATATAGACATAAAACGCATAGTTTGATCTAGTGGAATTCATACAAATGAAGGGTCTTGAGCAACTTCAATATATCAAAGGGGAAATTAGCAGGCCGAGTAGCAAATCATGGGGTTAACTTTTCATGTGTAGCAATTTCTTTTTAGTTTTTGTGTTATAGCATTTTTTTATTATGAAGTTTTTAGTTTGCCTCTAAATTTCATCTCGAGCGGTTGAGGTTCACTTGGGAATATTTTGGTACAAACTGTTGTATTTCTATATATACTTAGTTAACTACTATATCACAAAATTTGAATTTTGAAACTAATATTTATAAAAGTAACTTCAGCAAAAAAATGTGTCTTTAATGAGATTCTTTATTTAACATAGCTTTAGCTTGTGCCAAATATATAACAAGTGTTAAAATTTAACATGTGATAAAAATTACAATAAATTACAATACTACTATTATTTTAAATTTAGCGTACATGTATATACTAACAATATTGTCAAATTCAGTATCTGTATATATTATTAAATTTTTTCATTAAATTTTGTTTATGATTCTAGCTTATCAAGAAACTTTTCCAAATTAGAGTTGTCATTTACTAAATTGCTCATATTCATTGACCCTTTGTTCATTTATATAGAAGAATAATATTAAATTGGTAGATGAATGTGTATGTTTATTATGAATAGTTTACTGTTTGGAAACTTTTAGAGAGTTGCTTTTACCTTCTGAAAAATAGTTGAGAAAAACATAGAAAAAGAGGCATTTGATAAATTCAAGTTTTGGAAAAAAAAAATTTGTATAACTGTTATTTAAGCAGAATTTGAGAAACATTGTGGTTGATTCTATAAAGTTGGTTTTGGTGTCACCATACAAAATTTTTGAATTACAATTCTATGACACACACAATCTACGGTATAACTTCGATAAATGAATATTTGATAAATTAATAATCTCGGTTAAATAATAAAATTTTCTGGTCCCAACTCATATCAATGTACTAAATTAATATTCTCATTAAATGCATAAATAATTTGTAGTGCCTTTAGGACCCGTCAAATATATAAATAAATAATTGATTAAATGCATAAAAAATAACACATAAACATTCATAATATTTATGAGTTATTTCAAAATAATTTCTATTTTCTGAATTCTGTTGTTTTTCAAACTATATCTAAAGTTGTTTGCTTATTATTTACACTTAAATTAAATTCAGTATCATCTCTATTTGTAATGCGTATAACACATTTGGTATATGATTTAGATTCTAGAAGTAAAACTAGTGACTATTTATATATATTATATTCAATATACATGAACATCTTGAAATACTATATTTTATAAGATATTAAAGCTACATTTATCGTATGTATATTTACTTAACTTTTTTTTTTTTTGGAAGGGTTCCTCAAGGGAATTAAATTAATAACTAGCCAAATTTGGCTATAATAAGAGTACAAATTTCTGAAGAAAATAGACGCATCCCTCAAGATACATCCTATATCACTCCAACCCTAGCAAGAGTGTGAATTATCATATTCTTACTACAAGAAATATTATTATGTCCATCAGTAGACGCCACAGTCCCATCCTAGGCATGAGTTACAAGCTCATAAACTACCAAATTCGGCGACTCCAAGAAAAGATCTTGACATGGTGATATCTTCTAACTTTGTCTTCCGATGGCTTCAGATTTAGAAAATACCAACAACACACCCACAAAACAACATAATAGAAAAATGTTCTCTAGATCAAAATGATACAAATTTGAGTGACAACCATACTAGAAAAATAAAAAATACTAAAAAAAAACCCAAAACACCACAGATCTAAATCTGGGTATTAAAAAAGGACCTTATATCTAGATCTAGGTGGACACCTACTCTCACAAACAGAAGAATTATTTGAAAAAAGAACAAAAAAAAAAAAGAAAAATTGAAAAAGAAAACCCGAATTAGGGACAGGGAGAAGAAAGAGCCCCCTCACTGGTAGGGAGAGCACTTGGAGGAGGAGAGGAGCCGGCTTACAGAGACAGAAGAGAGAATATATAGAGGAAGTGGAGACGGGCGGGTTCTACTTAACTTTTTTATGCATAGTGAAAATTATGTTTTAGAATTTTGTTTATGCACACAAAATTATAATAACTTTTGTATTACGTGAACTTTTAGGTTTTTTTGCATGCGCACATTAACTTTGATTGTATCTAATTTTTATTTTTATAAGTTATACATGCATCTCAAGGGAAAAAAAACATGACAAATATTAAACTCATACTACTCTTTTAAATTAATAAATATTTATCTATCGATAAATTAATAAATTATTAAATATGTAACTTCTACAAAATAATAAATTTTCCTAATCCCAAAAGTATTAATTTATAAAAATTTTACTGTATAATTTATCAAGCACTAAAATGATACTTTTAAATAAAAAAAAATGGAAATCTAATTTACGAAAGCCCTAGACTTTTTTTTTTTGACATAGTATTTATGCTAATAGCAAAAATGCAACACACCATTATAGTCCCCATCTAGTCCTAGAATGTGTGCAGTGGAGATGGTCTTAGAATGTCTTATTGTTACTTGTAATGCTCTTAAGAGATCATGCAGTCAAATACTTATTATGGGTCGCATTATGACTTTAAGCTAATTTTATCTTTGTGCGTTTATTAAAAAAGAAAAAAAAAAGGGAGAAAAAGAAACTTTGTGCGGCAACGGGCTTTAATAACAATAATAAATATTGGCTACCGTTAGCCTACTCGCCATGAAGCTAGTGGGCTTTTGTCATTTTCATGTCATCTTCCAAATATATTCATATTGGGGATGGCTACGGTAGGAGCGTCCCTACGTAGGGTCATGTCTTAATTATCGTTGGATGGGAATCTGTGGGAAATAACGGGAATCTGTAAAGAATCTATTTATATACAGATTCCCATCCAACGGTGAATAGACAGGGCCCTACGTAGGGGCGCCCTACTGTAGACGCGCCCATATTATATATATATAATTTTTTTTTCCCCTGCTGAAGTCACGTTATCTTCCAATAACTTCATACTGCGTACACCCCAAATTTGTCTCTTACTTTTTACAAAACAAGAAAAAGAAAAGGAAAAGTTTATTTTATTTTTCGAAAAAAAAAAAGCAAATATGAAACCACTGGCTGTTTAATTGCATTTATATTAGCCAGATTAAATGCTCCGTAAATAATATAAATATTGTGTAATTTGGATTTTAATCTTTTTTATCTTATAATTTATTGTATAAACTTCCTTCATGCTCACTGAAATTCACAAAATTTATTGCATTCATTTTTTTTTTTTTTCTTTCGGCGTGAAAATGAATTACAAGTATAAGAACTTGTAATTATTTGGACATAACCATAGGACAGCATCTATGAAGGAACCAACGTAAGAAGGATTTAGATGGTTAATTGAAAAAATTACCATAGGACAGAACCAATGCTAGGAGGAATATTTTTAATCCGTTCCCCTATTGTTAAGCATAATATCAATAGTGCTAGTTCACAAGATTTTTTTTCTTTTAAAAAGTATTCGAACTCAAAATTCTCTACCTTGTATGTTTACTAAAGAGTAATGGGAATGGTATGTGGGGTAATGATTCCTATACAAAAGTTTTACTAAAATATGAGAAAGGAGGAAATATGTGGGGCCCACACAAATTTAGGAGAAAAGAATGGGAATACTTCCCCCACCAACACCCTAAGGAGTCTGATTACCTGTAAACACTCATTTTCTCTTTTTTAATTATTAAAATTATAAAATACAATTTTACCCCAAAAAATCTATCTACTTTAAATCCTATATGTATTTAAAAGGATAATTTAGTAAATATAATACATTCCCATTACTTTTTTTGGGTTAAGTAAATAAATGAATAGTATTCTAATGAATACGATTCCCATTCTTATTAGTTTTAAGTTAACAACATACTACAAATAATGATTCTCATACCCTTCTATTTTATTCCTATTCATTTTCCCTTTTATTTATTCCGATTACGATTACAGCGAAGTAAACGTGCCATGAGAGAATCACTATTAGTACTTTGGTTACAAGAGTTACGACAATAAAATTATGAAAATCCTCCCTAGTTCTACATCGTTATAACAAGACTATCATGTTTTGGTTAGATAATATTTTTCTTACATATTTAATTTACAAAATTTTGCATTGTTTTTAAGCACTTGGAAGTATCATTAATACAAACCAAATGGAGTTGTAGCGTGCTCGTATATACCCATAAATGTTTTGTGCTTACTCTGGAAAGTCGAGTATTAAAAATAAATTGAGGCTCAAAAGGCCTTGTATTATTAGCTGGTGCCACATGTATCTATAATGTGAAAAGGTACAAAACCAGGTATATATTACGCACAAGATTCTCATTCTTTTTGCCTAAAAATGTTTGGTTTTTTTATTCCGGTAATAATTATGTGCAAAATCCTTATCTATTACTCTACAAATGTCATTATACATGAATCGTGATAACCTAAACTGAAATAATCTCTTACTGGGTTGGCATCCAGAATAAGCTTCTCATTCTTGACCTGTCTAAAAACAATTAGTATGGGCTGGAGTTTTATATTGTTTAATGAATATTAAATAGTATCTTTATCAAGATGATTAAGCCTATCGTTTTCTGATTTAAATATTCCATTTATTATGTTTTTTATTCTTTTGCTGAAAACCCACATAGGAGGAAAAAATGGTCCATCAGACAGACTTTGGTGCATATCCAAAGCTGATGTCTTTTTCTAGCCAAAGACTAATAAATATTGTACATACGTATTTTGGGACTATACTGGATGGCCTAGGAAACAGATTTATGCCATGTGTCACGTCACTCAATCATGGAAAACATGGGCCAGCTTTGCTTAAGAGTCAAAGCCCACTATCTTAATTCCCATGGAAAATTCAATTACTTAATGACTAGTTTTCAATGGATTTAATTATTCGTTTTTCTAGCCTTAAAAGAGGATCAAACACGGTGAAGACGTCTATTTCATTGACGCATTCAATAGACTCAAATAAATACTTGGTTTATGTCATGTGATCAACGTATGTACGTTAACTGTTGACTATTTCAGAGCAAGCAATTTCAATAGCCTGCTTCAGATTCTATGTATGTAACATGTAAAATTTGCATAGAATTTTGATTTGACTACAACGGCTACATATTTTGAATAATATCTCAATTTAGAGTTTGCCAAACCTTTTTTTTTTTATAAGACCTGCCAAACATGTCGTGCTCTGTTAGTTCTCAAACATAATATCGTGTCATGATCAAAACAACTTACTCCATAGTCGTGCTTTCACTAGTGACTAGCACTGTCAATTGGTTCACTTTAGTGTTTATCATTTATCGTTACTATACATTTTTACGTCTTCATGTTTGAGTTTTCCTCTATTTCGTCTTTCATTTTTATATATGGGGTGGTTGTTGTTGTTGATGTTTCTATCGGTTTGTTATTGGTGGTTGTAGTAAAAAGTGATGATTGTCTCATCAAATAGAGTTTCTTTTGTGTGTGTGTGTTTTTCCTCCCTTGAATATGTTCCCACCATTTGAGTAGTGGAGCTCATTAAGCCACCAAAAATACAGATAGTCAATTTGTGAATGATCCATGACTTTGACCCTACAATAGTGTTGGACTACTACTACATTTTGAATCGTAGGTCCTAGCTTACTTAAAATCTTTGCCTAGGAAATGGTAAACATCGATTGATCGATTACATCCAGATTGACAAAGCACAATACGTAACTATCACAATGAAAAAAGCACAGAACTCCCCACTTGATCTCCATATGTAATTGTAAATTGTTATAACAGGGATTATTATTAAGTTAAACATCGGTTGGGAGCAAAACATAACTGCGACATAGCAACGACCACTTTCCTCATGTTTGATTTTTGACATGTCACAGTGATACAATGTCACATACTAAAATGTATAGCATGTAGTCTTCTTACATACCAATACTAAAATGTATAGCACGTAGCCTTCTTATATGCATGTTTTGCATTCTTTACATACCTCACTACATAAAAACTAAAAAATAATTAACATCCTAAATCTACATTTCCTTTCTTGGTATATTCATATGAAGCTGAAACTCAATGTATGGATTAGCTGCTACTTAGAAAGTAAATCATTAAAACTTCTAGAGGTATATATATATAATATATGAGATTGAGCTGCAAGGTTCTGTCATCTGTGCGGGTGTTTCTATAAGTTTAAGCTCCCAATTGAGCACACTCTAAAGTAAAGCACTAATATTTATCATGAAAATTTACTTGAAATATGAAATGTACATTTTTCTGTATTCAGATGTATTTTTCTTTGCTTGCATTAGTAATTTAGTAAATCCTTTTTTCTAGTAACTTGAGAACTTCATATGTGCTTTCTGTTTTTCTTGTTAGGTGTTATTAATTTTGCATCACCCTTAGTCCAAATTACTTTCTGCTTTCAATTGTAAAAACCGACATTTATAGAAAATACCATTAGCATAAAATAAGTGTTGCTCTTTTAAGGAGGCTTAAAATGAGTGCTTCATGCCATTTCTTCAATTTAGTTGAATACTTTGCTTAAAATAGTGACTCTCATCAAACTTGTGATTTCTGATAACTGAATAATATAAGTCATCTCCTTTTAAAGAAGCAGCTAAAATTATATAACCGAATCGAATTGTTTATGTTAATTTCACTCTAGTTTTAATCTTGTTTAACCGAATAATTCACCCGATTTGAACCTGATCACTCGAAATGATCTTGAAGCCAAAAGCATGCAAGTGTGGTGGAGTTAGAGAAAGAATGATCTTTTATTTCTATATATATTTTTTTAAATCTCAAAACGGTGATTGTATTTTTTGAGATGTTACTCATTCAAAACCCCATGCTTTTCTTGCCTCCACATTTGTTATACATTTCAAAACCCACATACCAATTACCTCCTCTCACTCTCTTCACTAAGGCATTTTCAAAAACAAGTTTGAAGTTTAGTTAGACTTTTTTTCTCTCTTTATAGTTTTCAACAGTGTACTATATTTTCTTCTGCTTTACAATTCTTTTTGTCTTCGGTTTTCATTTTGTCTTTGTTTATTTACTTGGTACACAGATTATAAAAATGGTGAGGCCTCCTTATTGTGACAAGCCCAACTTGAAGAGGGGTCTTTGGTCAGCAGAGGAAGATGCAAGGATGCTTGAATATGTATCAAAGCATGGAGAGGGCAAATGGACCTCTGTCCCAAAAAGAGCAGGTTGAATTGGAGGTTCCAAAATATTTAATTTGTTGCATTTCCAAGATAAATAATTTGGCTCTTTTAATAAAATTTAAAAATTCATAACTCACCAAGGATTATTGCCATGTTTACAAAAAAAATATATTGGCTTTGGGTGTTGATAAACAAAAAAACAGAAAACATAAATGTTGTCGAGCAATATCTTAATCTCATTGGTGACAATGAAGCTTACTTGGAACGTATATATGAATGAGTGTTTTTGCAGGACTGAGAAGATGTGGGAAGAGTTGCAGGCTTAGATGGACCAATCACCTGAGGCCTGATCTCAAGCATGAGAGCTTCACACCTAAAGAAGAACAACTAATTGTGAAGCTTCATGCAGCCATAGGAAGCAGGTAATGTTAGTACTCTTTTGACTTTTGAAGTTCTTAGCAAGGCCTTTATCACTTCCTCAGACCTTTCTTGATTTTCCTTTTTATGCTAACAAACAACATCTTAGTCTACTGGAATTTTTGTTAGAACTAATATGAAATCATGATATTGGAGGAGCAAAGGAAAAAAAATAATGTGTCTCTCATTTTCAGAGGCTAATTGCCCACTACACTTATAATTTTACCTGTTTCTTGGATCAAAATGACCCAACAATGCTCTTCAAATGTTTGAGAAAGAAAAAAAAAAAAAGAAAGAGATTAGTACCATCAAAATCTTACTCTCTTATGATTTGCACACAAAATTACGCCAAAGGCCCGAAACCCCATCTGAGCATGGTTAAGGTAACTACAAAGGGTGCACATAAAGTGATTCCCAACTGTTTTAACAGCCTCTTTTTCTCTTACCAGTGTAATAACAATGACTCTCTCTCTCTCTCTCATGGTTTTTGTGGTCCAGGTGGTCTATGATAGCCCAACAACTTCCAGGAAGAACAGACAACGATGTGAAGAACTACTGGAACACTAAGCTGAGAAAGAAGCTCACTGAAATGGGAATTGACCCTGTCACTCACAAGCCCTTCTCTCAAATCTTGGCTGATTATGGAAACGTTGGTGGCCTCCCGAAATCCGGCATGAGAATCGGTTCCCTCAACAAAGACCTAAAGAATGCAATCCTTATGAAGACAGAGCCAAAAGGGTTTCCAAATACAAGCAGGCATTTTGTGCCATTGCCAAGTCCAACTATAACAATGAACATCTCACCCAAAACAGAACCAACCCAAGAAAGCTTTCTCTCAAACGACAACAATATTCTGTCAAACGACAAGTCACTCAACCTTCTTTCTCAGCTCCAAGCCATAAAGTTGGTCACAGAGGCCTCAAACTACAAACAAAATTATGAATCTTCGCTGCCTAGTTTCTACCCGGAAGCCACATTTTCATCCTCATCATCATCATCTTCTTCTTGTTCATCTGGTGCCCAAGAGATGTCTCCTCTTGCCTTCAATTGGAATGACTTTATTCTCGAAGATGCCTTTCCGCCGAATGAAGCCCAAGAACAACAGAACAATATGGCTGAGTTTATTTCATCACAGAATCTAATAATACCAGATAGCCAAATACAGAGTGAAGGAGCAACAAACATGGATAATAATACATCAATCTCAAGCAATGGAGCCATTAGTGAAACATGTGAAAGTTCATTTGTGGAAGCCTTGCTAGCTCGAGAGAATGAGATGTTGCTCGAGTTTCCCGACCTTATGGCTGAAGCATTTTACTAGTAAGAGTCCTTTTTATGCCTTGATTTGATGGATTATTATAAGCTAATGTAATATGTTTAGAATAAAGGAAGGTTTAGATGGGCTACATATGCTTGTGGGGTTTAATTAGTGATTTACTATTTGTGTTAGGATTATGGATTTTGATAACACGTAGCTGGTGATTCAAATTGCTGATGTTGTCCTTGAATTTTTAATACTAAGAAAGGGACGGAATAAACATGCATAGTCGTCTAATTATTTTATTTTATATTTCTTTTTAAATCTCGCTTTTCCAAAACCATAGATGAACGGCACATTATTACATATTCGAACGACATGTCCTCTTTTTGCCGTATGAAAAATGCGCGTCATCTCTTTAGTACGACATTTTTTTAAAGAGTAAAGGAGAAACAGAAACCGTTGTGAAACCGATATGTTAATGTTAAATGATACCAAAAATTCTAATAAAAACGACATGGTACAATAAGTGACAACAAATTTGAATAGATTAAGCGGGATGTTGTTTCCAAATTGAAAAGTAACAACTTTCGATTAAGAAATTGCCTGTCGTTTTACCGTGCAATAGGAAGGCTTTAATAAAAGAGATAACTACATTTTTATGGAGGCGGCTATAGTAGGAGCGCCCCTACATAAGGCCCTGTTTATACACCGTTTGATGGGAATCTGTTTATACACAGATTCCCATCAAACGGTGTATAGACAGGGCCTTACGTAGGGGCGCCTCTACTGTAGACGCGCCCCATTTTTATACTTTATATTTTGACTGTTTGTTCAATTTATATCTTGCATTTTGGTTATTATCAACTTTGATCTTCAGATTTTGAATTTGTTACAAATTTATACTCTCTCTGTGTCAAACACTAATTTTAACCAATGTGTTTACCAAAATACCCTTAAAAATTAAGTATACAGTTTTTACAAGAAATCACATTTAAAACACAAAAAATTGATAAATTGTTTAATAAATAATATTTAACTTTTTTAGGTTTTTTTTATTTTTTAAATTATTATTTTTTAAATATTTGTTCTTTTAGCTATTTATTTTAAATTGGCGCGTCTACAGTAGGGACGCCCCTACGTAGGGCCCTGTTTATTCACCGTTGGATGGGAATCTGTATATAAATAGATTCTCCACAGATTCCCGTTATTCCCCACAGATTCCCATCCAACGATAATTAAGGCATGACCCTACATAGGGACGCCCAATTATGTATTAAAAAATATATATATCTTTAAAGTTTAAAGGATATTTTAGTGAACTCAATAGTCAAAATTAGTGTTTGACCCAAAGAATATATAAATTTATTACACGTTTTAAATTTAGAGGTCAATGTTGATAATAACTAGAACATAATATATAAATTGAACAAGCAAGATATAAAAATGTAATTAACCCTTAATAAAATTTTAGTTTTGTCCCCCAAACTTAAATTTTGCCTATAAGCTTCCAAATGTAGCACTTCAGTGTTTTTGTCTTAATCTTCTAGCGAATTAATGTCCCTTGAATTATGTTTTGAGAATTTTTGATTTTATATGATAAAATTTCAAAAAAGAATTGAAAAATTATAAATTTAATTTTTTTTTGAAAAATCCAAATTTATTTAGAAAATACTATTTTTAGAAATATTTAGAAAAATATCTATTTTTTTACAAATTGATAAAATACTTGAGGTAATCGGTCAAGTTACTTGAGATAATGAGTCTGATTATCTCAAATAACTCTATTGAGTACCGCATGTAAATCGATTAGTTACATTGAAGAGAAAGTGGTATTTTTCTAAATACTTTTGGAAGTGTTATTGTTCTAAATAAACGTTAAAAAATAATACATATCTAAATAAATCCAGAATTTCTAAAAAGTTTAACTCAGTCAGGATTTTTATAATAAATTAGCTGTATACCACTTTTTTTTCCTCATTAATTAAATCTACCACCATACCACTTTTTAAAAATAAATTCTTGATAAATTCTTGACGAATTCTTGACAATTCTGACGGATTCTTGAACGATTCTTGACGTCAGCGGCAATCTTGATGAATTTTTTATGGATTCTTGACGATCTTGATGGATTCTTGACATTGGCGGCGATCTTGACGGGTTCTTGATGAAGTCTTGACGGATTCTTCATAACCTTGATAGATTCTTGACAGATTCTTAACATCAGTGGTAATGTTGACAGATTCTTGATGGATTATTAATGGATTTTTGATGAATTCTTGACAGATTCTTGACTAATTCTCTTCCAAAAGTGGTAGAATCTAATAGTGGTGGTAAATTTAGCTAAACATTTGAAAAAAGTGGTAATTATTTACTTTACCCAATTTTTTAATTTTTCCGACTTTGGGCAAGGTTTTTTGTAAAAACCCTATGTTTTTGGTCATAATTTTAGCTCTGAATTATTTTATTTTATTACAATTTTGTCTCTTAAATTTTCTGGTCTGCCCTTATACCACCAAAATTAAGACAAAAAGAAAAGTAGTTTTAATTATAATGTCAAAATTAGACATTTGATAGTTTAAGGGCTTAAAATGAAAATGAAAACGTAAACATAGTCTAAAAGGTAATAAAGTGGCAATGAGCTTGAACTTAAGACCTTCTCTCATTTAGGGAGGGTGAGGTCATGAGTTCGATCCCCCGTGTCGCTCTTGGGAGCCCAACAGAATGTGGGTGATTTTGGGAAGTGACCCGCCACTTGGATCTCATCCGCCTTTTTTATTATCAAAAAAAAAAAAAGAAAAAAGTAATAAAGTGGCACATTCAAAAGTTCAAGAATGCAATTGGATTGAATTCAAAAAGAAAAGAAGAGAGAGAGACCAACCCAAAAAGAAAGGAAGAGAGAGAGAGAGAGAGAGAGCGCAATTGGGATGACGAGAATTGAAATTAACCAAACAATATGACGGTTTATTGAATTAATCTAAAAGAAAACATGATTCAGGATCTTCAAAAACGACTTGTAGTTCATACTTCTTTTTGTTACTTTAATACTCGTAACTCGACAAAGAAATACATGTCGTTGTACATGACGACAGAAAACTGATATAACCAGAAACTTGTTATCATGAACTGCTAATCAAATTTCGAGCCAAAAAAAAAAAAAATCTGCAAACAGAAAAACCTAATAGAAGGAACGAAAAACCAGAGCGAGAGAAAGAAAGATAGAAAGAGAGTAGCAACAATGGTGGCGATATCGCTGTACAGAGGAAACCTCCACAGAGCTCCTGACGTTCCTCGTCGATGGCTTATGCCAACCCCTCAAATCTCCCTCAAAGACTTCAGACTCCTCCTATCTCGCCGATCCAGAGCCCTCTCTCGTCTCCGTTCCTCGACCACCACCACCATTGCTACCTCCTCTAACCCTAACCCTAACCCTAACCCCAATTTGGACTCAGAACAGCAAGATGGAGCCTCGAAGGAGGTTCCTGATGTGTCCAATCAGGAGACTCGAGTGAATACCGAGAAGGTCGCTGCTGACTGGGGCGAAGGGCCGTCCGGGGAGAGCAAGGACGGGGAAAATCCGAATCTTGATGGGGCTTCGGTGAAACCCGTTGATGGGTGTGGTTCGGTGCCTGATCCTAAGTCCAACGAGCCCGATAAGGGTTGTGTTCCGGTTGAAGATCGGGCGAAACCCCAGGAAGTGGAGGTTCAGAAAGTTGATGAATTAGCAAACCCTAATCTGGAGGTATGGGAGACTTCCTGCGTTTATCTTTTTTAAATGGGTTGATGAATTTGTTTACTTCAAGGGTTAAGAACAGAACCTTAAAAGCTTAAGCCATAGTTTTGTCATGGATGTAGAGTAGTTCAGAGCTCAAGTCCATGCGCTTGCAGTTTGGGAAGAAATTAGGGAATTTTATGGGGGTTTTTTGAATTAGAATACGAGAAAGTAACAAGGTTTTTTTGTGCAATTTTCACCGTTCGTGCTTGATTGAGTTTTGTATATACTTTGTGTGTTAATGGTGGAAAGATTTTTCTTGACGTGGATTTTTTTTGGGGAGTAAGGAAAGAATGAGGAGACTTTAAGCTGATGGTATCGAAACCATGCTCTTCTAAGCTTTCATTCATGATGTTTCCTTGCTTATGTTGTGTTTCTATTTTGTAGACGACAAAGAAAGAGGACTTGCCGAATGAGAAGAATAAGCGGAAAAGGGAGGTTGAGGAGAAGTTGCAAGTTTTGAATGACAAGAAACATAATCTGGTACAAGTACTCAAGCAGGTAATATTTGGATTCGGGTCACTTTGTTTAGAAAATGTTCTGAAGTTTTATGACTTCTACACTTCGTCCTGTAGCTTTTTAATGTTTAAGGACCTCACATTACATTTCTCCTTAGAGTAGTTTTTATCTTGGGATTTTTTGTGTTGGTGGTTTACAGATTTTAAGTGCAGAGGAAGAATTGAAGAGACGGATTAGCATGCAAGGAACTTCTGCTCGTCCAGCTGTTCCACTTCAGGTGGATGCCAACAATGATTCTGTTTCACTGAACAGGCTTGTTGCTTCTAGGATGGGCTCAGAGCCAAATCTCAGTGGAGAAGCAGAAGGGGGAGAAACTGATGTTCTTTCAAATCATAATTACCATTCTCGTCAAATATCCCGGATGAACAGTACATCTCCATCTTCAGAGTCTCCTATTAGAAGGCCTCCATTCATTCAACATAATGTGGTACGCTAGTTGATTGATCACTGCTTTTTCTATGATATTACGAAGTAGAGGAATGCTAGCAACACTATCTTTTGCACTATCTTTTGCACTATCTTTTGCACTCTCTTAATCTCACTGCTTGACACGTGGATTCCACTATGATTTGTTACATTATTAAAATATTAAACTGGATAGTGGAATTCACGTGTCAGATAGTGAGATTGGAGAGTGTAAAAGAGAGTGAGAAAGAGAATGCATTTAGCATTTCTTTATGAAGTATCTAATTATGTTACAGTTGACTTATGGGAACCTTTGTTTTGTATGTTTGAGTTGACGCCCTCACTAGTTTTTCAACTGAAGATTGTCAAAGATTAATAACTTTCTAATTGCACATTAGTGTAGGCTGCATTGTCCCTATGCTTGGAAATGGCTCATTTAGCGGCAGCAAGTGCAGATAGTTTGGGATTTTTTGTCGAGTATGGACAAAACAGAGTTATCTAATATGAACAAAATATAGCTGACAGCTGATAGTATTAGCAGCACATTTAATTTCTTTTCCCTAAGTGGATAATTTTTTTTCCAATGGTTCAACTAGACATTTTATTATTTGATGGTATGATAAGCTATAGAATTACAGAGAATGTAACAGTTCACTTTGATTGTTATCTGGAATTTTAGCTTTCATGTGCTTCGAGATCTCATTGTTGGGTATGCATATATGTGCAGGCTCCTCATCCAACTCCTCGAACAAGTTTAGGGGCTGCTGGTAGTCCATCACGCTTTACTCCCATGGGACAACAGGGTCATTCAGCAAATCTTCCCACATTGTCAGTGTCAGGTACAAATTACATCGCATCATCTCCGTCTCCTGCGGCGTCGGGTGGCACTTCTGCCTTTAGAGATTCTCGGTTGCCAAGCCCATGGAATTAGAACTTATGCTTTCGTCGTTGAGCTTGACATGAGGTTGTTTTGGAAGTAAATTTAAATTTCATTACAATCTCTTTTATTATGCGAGGGATACCGGATAATGAGGTCTGGTAGAGTTAGATCCTACTTGTTCTGATTAAGTTAACTCTCAGCCATTTTCATTCTATATCTGTAGGAGGTTCTAACATTTCTATATCTGTAGGAGGTAGAACATTTAATGAAGGTTCATATCTCGCAGGATTTGATGCTGTAAAGTCCAAAATTCTTACAGCCTTAAGCTGCTGTCAAAAACTCAATTATTTTTAAAACTTTATATACATATTGTTTTTCCTTTTATGGTTTGAAAATATTTCGTGGTTGTGCAGCAATTGTTCTATTTATTTTAGGTTCAGGCTGTCGCATATGTTAGACGGTCAATGTGGAATAAAGCAGTGACTACGACTACGAAAGAAACCTTACTCTGCATTTGTCAAAATATAACGTGTAGAGTGATGCTGGGGACACTAATATCTTATACACATGAGGTGGCATTTATTTATCTATTTATTTTAAGTGGGATTATACCATATATTATAATTATGATGCTAAAAATGATATTACGTCACTAGTATAAGTTTTTAGTGCAAAATTTCGACGTCCCAATCTTTAACCATAAGGTGAATAGGGAATTGCCAGTTGAAATGTTTAAATTACCATCTATATTATGATATGGTCAAGTTTTGGACTATTTAATTGTTGGAGGCGACAGTTCAAACACATCGACCCCATACGCACATAGGGTTGTTTTTACTCTCTTTAACACCAAACGGTTCGAGTCTCATTTGAACATGAAACTAACAGAAACTAGAACTAGTTTGGTTGATGAAGTCAAATTTCTTCAATTTTAGTTTGAGTATACTTTGTTTAGTGAAGCGAAAAAAATAGAAAAAAGAAAGTCTTTTCTGTTTAAATAAGCGGACAAAACAATCTGACCAAATCGAATTGTTTTTGTTAATTTCACTTCAGATTTTAATCGAGTTCAACCGAATAATTCATCCTATAACCTATTTGAACCTGATCACTCTAGAGAAATGCTTTTGGGGGCAAATCATATAATTGTGGTGAAGTTAGAGAAACAATTGTCTTATTATTTTTATATTTTTTCCATCTCAACACGATGAGAGTGAGACATTATTCATTCGATAACCGTGCTTTGGCCCCCACACTTGTTATAGCTTCAAAACCACATATCATTTCCCTTCTCTCACTGCATTCTTAGAAAAAAAGTATCAAGTTGAAACAAACTGAGTCCCACAATTTCTGTCTGTTCAATTATACTTAAATATTGTAAATATATAAAAGTATATATCACTGTGGTTTCTGTTTTTGTTTTATATTGGATTATCAAACGTGAAATTTGACAAACAGATAATAAAGATGATGAGGCCTCCTTCCGACAAGCCCTAGTTGAAGAGTGATAAATGCAGAATATGCAAAGGCTGCTTGAATATGTATCAAAGCATAAAGAAGGCAAATGGACCTCTGTCCCAAAAAGAGCAGATTCAATTGGATGTCGCAACATTTCGTTGCACTTCCAAGATAAAAGTCATTTAGCCTTGCTTGGTAATAGCACTATCAAGCAAAATATTTCCACAAATTTGATTTCTATCAGGAGAGAGAGAGAGAGAGAGAGAGAGAGAGAGAACGCATAAGTTACTAATTGACAATACTGAAACTTGGAATTCTATATTTGGGTTTTTTGCAAGTCTCAGAAGAAGTGGGAGAAGTTGTAGGCTCAGATGGATCAATTTCATGAGGGTTGATCTCAAGGATGAGAGCTTCACACCTGATCAATTGTGAAGATTCATGCAGCCACAGGAAACAATTACTATATTGACTTTGAAGTTTTTTCCAAAAGACCTTTTATCACTTACTCTAAAGGCTTTCAACCTTCTTCCCTTTTATGCCTTGTTTTTTTTTTAGTACTAATTCGAATCTTAATTTTTGGGAAGAAAAAGAAAAGCTTAAGTCTAGTTTTCAGAGCCTAATTTCCAACTAATCATTCTACCTGGTTCTTGAACTAGTTTTGTGTATATCTGTCCTACTGGAAGTAAACTTTAAAATATCAAAAGGACCCCAAAAATATTCAAAGATGTGACATCTTACGCATTGCATACAAAATTTAGGCCTGGAGTTGAGCATACCAAAGGATAACCGCCAACCAAAGCGATTCGGAAACTGTTTTAACGGCTTCTTTTCTCTTGAAAGTGCCATAACAATGACTCTTTCTCCAAACAACTTCCAGGAAGAACGAATAAGGATGTGAAGAACTGCTGGAACACTAAGTTGCGAAAGAAGCTCTATTAAATGGGAATAGACCCGGTTACTCACGAGACCTCCCAAATCTTAGCAGACTACGGACACATTGGTGGCCTCCTAAAGGCCTCGGTTACCTCAACAAAGACTTAAAATGCAATCTAGATAAAGACAAAATTGAGAGAGTTTATTTCACTACAAATCTAATAAAACCAGAAAGCCAAATTCAGAGTGAAGGAGCTAAAGGTATGGATCATACAATACTCTCAAGCAAGGGAGCCATTAATGAAATGTCTTCATGTGAGAGTTCATTTGTGGAAAGCCCTCACTAGTGGTGATATATTTTTTAGTGTCTAGATTATTGGACAATTATGATGCAAGGCATAAGCTATGTAATCTGCTAAGGAATATTTATAGAGGATTCTGTTCCCCCTGCATGACCATTTGGAATTCGACTATTACGTATTACCTTTAAATTTAGAAGTTAAGAGTCGACTGAAAAACATGTAGCACACCCTAACTCCAATGACACCTTAATCTCTTTTTATGGGATGCCAAACCAATCCAATCAGTGTCAAATGCTGCCAAAAAAGAGGAAGAAGAGGATCAAACTGTTGTCCTATACGTCGGTGTGGTGTTGACTGATTATAGTCTTGTAGACATCATTTCCTTTTTCTACTAATTAATTCAGTCTAATAAGGTTCACATTCATTTGCTTTTCCCACCAAACTATAAATGAAAAATCCAAAAAAATCTATGAAGTGACAAAAGTATCTTGCAGATAAGTTGTTCTAGTATGAGATACATTATATTTGTGTAGTGAGATTGTGATCTACGGTAAAGTCCGCATTTGTCTCATTCAATAAAATATCGTAATTCATAAGACGCCGTTGATAATAGTATCATCACTTTCGTATTAATAATCTATTGTCTTAATTATAAAAAAAAAAAAAAAAAGGGAAATCCTTGGACCTGTGAATGTTATTTTTGTAATGGAGTTAGCGTAGCATTCAAAAACATTGTTGGCTTTTTGTAAAACATAGGTAAAAGTTTTGAGCTTCCATCTTTCTCAATTTTAGGGAGTTGATGAGACTATCAATCTCAATCATCAATAAGGCCCTAAACCATCATTTTAATGAGTGCTCTATCATTGAGGTTAAAGTGATTTCCAAACGTGGAACTTGGTATTGACAAGGATAAATCAAATCATTGCTTTTGTATCATTGATATAATAATTAGATTGATCCACCAACAGAAAAAAAGAAGGGGGGGGGGGAAAAAAATCTTTCATAAATGTTGCCCTAGAAGGGCCCTTGGCCTAAACCAAACTTAGATCAAGTCAACGGTCAAAAAGCCACGGAAAACTCCCTTGTCCTCCGCTCTCGGCGCATGTTAGATCTGATCCAGACCCCAGATCTTAAACAAAAGAACTCCTTCCCCAAACATTGGTGGACCCTACCACCCTATGATCACACATCACTGATCTCACTCTTAATATCATATCATATATATCCCGTTTGATACACGTAAGAGAGCCCCTTCCTTTTCCCGCACCCTCCATATCCCAGTATCCCACCATGGCTGACCGAACCACCCAGCGGCGCACTTTAGCAGGCCCAAATTCGAAGGCCTCGTCCATGGCTGACCAAACCCTCAAAAACCCAGATCCCATTTGCCCCACAAAACCCTCTTCCATGACCAAAAACCACAACAACAACATCAATCTGTCAAGATCGCTTGACGCTGCCCAAACTGTCCGTACATCTCAGAAAAAACCCACTTCCCAAAATAAGCTTCTTCTTTCTCTTATAGACAGTGCCCACTTCCAGGCCAAGTCCAAGGCGATGTCAGCCTCCGCCATAGTTGATTCCTCCAAGTATTCTCTTTCCAATGCCAACACCGGTCAGCCCAGAAGAACGGTCAAGGATGTTGATGATACTGATAATGATAAGGATTCTTGTAAAGAAAAGTCTAAGAAGTCGACGAAAGAAGTGGAAAAGAAGCAAGTTTGCCAAGTGATGATAAGAAGGGAAGCTCACGAAGAAGGGCAGAACAAGTTTAGTGCTCAACAGAGACACTCGGTTTCGTTACCGTTGGCCGGAACCGGAGCTGGCGCCGGCACAGGTAGAAGAAGGGGGTCCTTTTGTGGGTCCCATATTGAGCTAGTAGATGTGTTTGCGAGTAATGGGGTGAAGGTGGTTTCGGTTGATATGCCACCGTTTATGCAGATCCATGCGGTGGAGTTTGCAAGAAAAGCTCATGATAGCTTAGAGAAGTTCACCTCAAAAACACTTGCTTGTGCTCTCAAGAAGGTAAATTAAGTAATAGTATTGTTTAGATTGGTTATTACTAGTTGTCATTTTGTTAAACCACATTGGATTTTGGTGACTTTGTTATGTGGATTCGAGAATCTGTGGTTGATTGGTGAAAATGAACAGTGGGGTTGTTTTGCTTTTGTGCAGGAATTTGATGGGGTGTATGGACCAGCATGGCATTGTATTGTAGGGACGAGTTTTGGGTCGTTTGTGACACATTCTGTAGGTGGGTTTCTATACTTTTCAATGGATCAAAAGTTGTATATCCTCTTGTTTAAAACCACTGTACAAAGAGCAGATTGAAGTGTTTAAAACAGAAGGAGTTCGGAATGTTCAAGAATTTTTAGTATAGGGAGTTGGGGAAAGCTAAATTCATACTTTGTCTCCCCTTTTCAGCTTGTATATTGGTTACTCTTATGGAAAAAAGTCTGGAGAGATGATTTTGTCTCCCCTTCTTTTTTTGGACATGGGCCAGTTTTAAGTGGTCTGATATGATATATCCAGTATTATTGGGGTCAGTAATAGAGAAACCCCTTTCGATATCTCACTTGCATTAGTGTTCTAATATTTTGTTATTACAAATATTATTCAGTTTGTTGAAGAATTGTTCTTGGTAATGATCAATTTTGGGTTGTGATCTATCACATACTCTTGACATGTTACTATGATAGCTTAGGGATTATCGCTTATATATTTTCACATTTTCTATGATAGCTTAGGGATTATCACTTGTGTATTGAAAACATTTTCTCAGCTGTTTCGTTAAGTATGTACATTGTACTTTCATTCAAGTCTAGGTAGGGTTGTCTGATTGTTATAAAGACACTTGCAAACAACTGAGTTTTACATCAGTGGGAATTAAAATTCTTTGGAGCCTTGGTAGCTGCGGCTGAGCTGTGTCATGGCCCATGGGACAGGGCCGATGCTTTTTCACCCCAAAAATTTAAGGACTTTTGTGATGAAGTTTAGGCGAAGGTTTTATGAAGCATATTGCATAGGCATGTGCTGTAAAATGCCTTAATACTATATTTACCTATGCAAAATACTTACTGCAAAATGATAGAGTAATCATAGAATTGAATGATCAATAATAGAACCAGACTATGTTGGTCATGATGTATAGCAGGAGAGATGCCACAGTTCTATTTGATGTGAAATGACGTGGTTTGGTTTGGTTTACCTTCTGATCCTACGTACAGGGTAATGTCCTGACTGCAAAAGCATTTATTTTCTTATTGGCGATGATTGTAGCGCCACTCCCATATGCATTAAACTCAAGGTTTTGGTGACTCAAGTCTTGTTTTGACATGATGACATGAGAAATCTCATGTTGAAGGGTAGGTTTCCAGTTACCTCTGCTTGTGTCTATTTATGTATGCAATTATTTACTCTAGGTGGTTATAGTACCTAAAATCTGTTCTAGGCAAAAGAATAAAAAATGTACAAAAATAACGGTAGATACTATACTCTTTCTTTCCCCAATAAGCAATAAACCTCTTGCTCCTTGGTTTAATCCAGAAGACTGTTATGCCAAGCCAAAACCATATGTCATAAATAGGCTTTAATTGAACTGTATATCACAAGTGATTGTCCAATCTTAGCTATTACATTATCTGTCACATAAATAGGGACTTATATGAGTTCTACAGTGATTTTGGATATGACAATTGTAATTCTTAGCACAAATCAAAGTGTCCTCTCCTATTAAAATAGTCTTTGAAATCCAGTCTCATCACTAATCAAAAGTTAACCAGAGATACCCATTGGTGAGAACCAATCAATATATTAATACAACAGAAGCTGCTCCAATTGTTGGATAAAAGAAAAGCAAGACAGTATGCATATTATGTTTTTAAAAAGAAAGTATAGTAATGTTGTCTGTATTTTATACTACTTAGTTCAAAAGCATCCTAAAAGAAGGTCACTTAAAAACAGACCATTTTTCTTTTCTTCTCAAAATAATCAAAGTTTATATCCCTAAAGGGCGGTTTGATAAGAGGACGATGTAACACTTTTGACAGCATACATACAGGGTCCCCCAAAAAATTATTTTATTTGATAGGACAGATATTTTAAAAATTATTTTATTTGATAGGACAGATATTTTAGGCCTCTGTGTTTCACTAAAGGAAGCAACAAGGGAAATTGACGCAAATAGCCCATTTTTGAGGCATTTGGACTTTTTTAATCTACTTTTTCAAAATGACTTTTATAATGCGAAAATCTGACAATTTTAGCTCATTTTGGAGAGAGAAACATTCAAGTTTCCGAATATGTCCTGCTGCAAATATAGGCTTTTTAAGTGTGTGATGTATAGATAGATTCCCTCCTCACTTTTCCCCAACATTTTCCCTCTCAATCGTTCTCTCTCTCTCTCTCGACTATACTCAGTCGTTTAGCTCCATTCTTCTCTGCCCAGCCCATATCGCTCTTCGTGGTTTTGTCATACCCATCTCTTTGTCTCTCACATCGTCTCATTTTGGTTCGCATAGATTCTACGAAGAAGAGGTATGTGTCTTTTTTTTCGGTCATACCCATCTCTTATTGGAGGTTAGAAGTAATTGAATAATTGTTACTTTGGGGAAGATGGTAGAAGTAACTGGGTATGGATTTGTCAGTTACTTTCTGGGTAGATCTATATTGATGTAATAGTCCCAGATTTGACTTGTGACCATTTGTCATAAATTTGTGATACGAAGACACAATATATCTTATTTTGATATTTACATTTGCTTTAGGAAAAGCTAGAGTTAGTTTATTTTAATTAAAAGAAGAAGAAGAAGAATGATACTAAGTATGTGTGACTATGCGTCCAACTATTTGTTACTGGCAGACAAAAGTATGTACTGTGACCATTTGTCACAAATTTGTGACACAAAGATACACTTGTTTACATACGGTCACAAAATTCTTGAGATTCATAAAATTGTGACAGAGTCACACTTGTTTACAAACCATTGTGGCCATCAACACACAAATACATAAGCTTTTTCATAAAATTCCTCTTTCTTACATGATTTGTTACTCGTGTAACCACTTTATTCAACAACTTTCACATGTCATAAATTTGTGACAGTTCCACATTATACATGATTTGTGATTTAGAGTTACACACTTTCTTATAAACTAATATTACAAAGCAAAGGACCATTTCTTTGTTACATACGGTTACAAAATTCTTGACTTTCATAAAATTGTGACAGAGTCACAGACTTGTTTACAGACCATTATGGCCATCAATGCACAAATACAGAGGCTTTTTCATAAAAATACATGCAAATATATGTTTCAAAATCTATTGATTAGCTCAGGTGATTACTTACTTCAATATATATAAACCTAAAATTATTTACTTTAACAAACTAAAGTGGTCGATAAAATTAAAAACATTCTTACCAGTGTCATATTCCTCACCCATTATCATCAAACATAAAATAAACATAACCCAACATAGTCACTATATTTCCGAGTAGCCATTCTTTATGACTTAGAGTTTTAAATTTATGACTCAATTGTTTCCTCAAATATACCAAAAAAAATTAAATTTTTTCTCAAACTAGATCCGAAATTACCTTCTGTTTGGGCTCTAATTTTTTCACCACAGATGTCGTCTTCTTCTTCACCTTTTTTGCGGTCTTTGTTGCAGCCAATGGTGTAGATGTGGTTTCAGTACCATCTTCCTCCGCTTTCTTCTTCTTCAACTTCGGCGAGGTCCTAGGTAAAGCCACTTGTGGCTAGGGCTGGCAATTCGTGTTATCGTGTCGTATTCGGGTCGACACGATTATGACAGGACACGATAACACCTAACCCGAACATGACACGATTAATAAACGTGTCAAAAATTTAAACCCGAACACGACACGATTAATATACGTGTAACACGACACGACACGTGTAACCCGTTTAATAAACGTGTCATGTGTCATATTATGACCCGTTTGACATGATTATTCAAAATTGACACGATTATTCTAATTTAACACGATTATAACTACTTAATTTAATTTTACTCCTATAAATTTGCTTAGAATTAATTAAAATCACGTTTAATATATTAAAATATTAATAAATGTGTCGTATTAGTGTCGTGTTGACACGACACGAAAATGACACGAAAACGACACGTTTAATTGAACGGGTTACACGGGTCATTTTCGGGTTAAGCGGGTTGACCCAAAACCCACCCGTTTATTATACGTGTTACACGTGTCAACCCGAAATTGACACGAAAATTAAATGGGTCACCCAAACCCGTTTATTTCGTGTCGTTTTCGAGTCGTATCGTCGTGTCGTGTAGAAAATTGCCAGCCCTACTTGTGGCAACTCCACGAAGTCGAAATCTTCCACTGCTTTTCTCTTTCTCGAAGTTCTCTGAGTTTTAGCACCTCTTGTTTTAGCCATTGCAAGCTGTTTGGAAAGAAAGGTTTGAGTAATACTCAAGAGGGTTTCGTAGCAATAATGGAGGAGGAAATGATCAGGGTTTTCAAATATTTTAATAGAAATAAATTAAAAAATACAACAAAACATAGCACAAAAGACTGACATGGACAATGTAATTGAAGGGTCTTTTTAAACTTTTTCTTTCCCAAATTGGACTAGAAAAGTCATTTTGAAAAAGTGGATTAAAAAAGTCCAAATGTCTCAAAAATAGGCTATACGCGTCAATTTCTCAAGCAACAAAGTGAAAATGGCCGTGTGGATATGGGACCTATGAGAGTGAGTAGTCCAGCTCTCAGCACCATTTTCTATCAAGCCCACGCTGGGCAACTATGGATGCATTTAATCCGAATAAAGAACTCCATTTTCACAAGAGAAGAAAAAGAACCTAAAGAATAGAATATTGTTGAATTGTCACTTTTATTTCTTTAATTTATTTATGATTTATCAATCTTTGTGATGTTTTGGTCGCTTCACTTTGTTAATTCACTCCAATTACAATTCTTGAGAGACCTCCTCTAATACCATTTTTGATATTTAACAAAATGCCGACATTATTAGTTTTGATGTTCTAATAACTTTCGCCCTTTTGGTAAATTACTTTTTGATACCCATGACTAAAGAGTTTTACAATTTGAGAATATTAAAGTTGAATTGTTATTGAATCATAACCTCAAGGGTTAATTACACAAATGATCCTTGAAGTATCCAATTTGTGGTAATTTAGTCCTCAAAATTTCAATTGTAGTAATTAAGCCCATAAACGTTTTGATTTATAGTAATTTGGTCCTTAGATTGTCTAAATTGCCACTTACTATTAAATTTTTGACAAAAAAAGCATACGCAGTAGCATCTGAAAATGTATTTGAAAGGTAATTAAAAATTTCAAACATAAAAATGAATAATTACATAAAAATTTTCTCTAAATTTACAAAAAATACATCTTTCATTCTCTTGAAAACCTTTTGTTCAGTTTATTTTCCTTTAAATACTCTTTCAGATGCCACAACATGCTCTCATTTGTCTTTTTCATCAAAAATTTAATAGTAGATTGCAATTTAGATAGTGCAGAGACCAAATTGCTACAAATCGGAAAGATTAGGAATTTAATTGCCACAATTGAAATTTTGAGGACCAAATTACCGCAAATTGGATACTTCAGGGATCATTTGTGCCATAAACCCTAACCTCAACAATGTCTTAACTTTGCTTGATCACGAGCCTGCCATGCTTATAGTTTTCTCATTAGTATTTTCAATGCTTACTTTTCAAATGTGTCTAAGACGATTACATAAGATATCTTTAAGGTCGCATATCTGAAGAAAAAAATTTGACTAGGAAATCATGGGGAGAAAAATCAATTTTCATTTATTTTTTATTTCTTAAACTTCTAGTTGATCTTTCCCATATAATCATCTACTGGTAGACCAACTTCATCTTCCATAAGAAATCTGTGACAGAATGAACTTGTATCCGTGTAGTGAGTTTTTAACCCTTTTCATGAACAAACCTACTAGGAAAAAAGAGCATTTAACTAGGGATTTTTTTATAAAAAAAATAAAAAATTAGGGTCGAAAAAAGGTAAAAGTACACTCAGCACTATTTTTTTAAAAATAATACCAAAAATACGACTTCCTAAAATAATTATTTTTTTGTACGAGATTCAATGATATTTTTCTAAATATTTTAGTTACTAGAAATCGATAAACCAATTTAGTTACTAGAAACTAATTTAGTTTCTTGTAACTAATAACCATATCTCAAATAAACCAATTTGATTATCAGAAACCAGAAAACAAAGGTGATTGGAAACTAGAGAAAAATATTATTTGAAACTAATTTGGTTTGTTAAAAACTAGATTCCAATTTGGTTACTAAACTGAGAAACCAATTTTGTTATTGGAAACTATTTTAGTTTTTTGTAACCAAAATCTTTAGAAAAATGTCATTGAATATTTTACGGAAAAATAATTATTTGGAAAGGTCGTATTTTTTTTAAAACTTAGGTATAAGTATCCAAATCCCTTCAAAAAATTCTCGTCTCTTCCCTTTCTTACAGTTGTTGTGTAACTAGACCGAGGCCCACATAGCTTCATAAAGTGGGAAAGTTCATAAATACCCATTTTTTAAGCATATTTTTATAAATACACCTTTTTTATTTTCATTTTATGGAGAGGAAATTTGATTTTTTATAGTAATATTTCAAAAAATTTGAAAAATCCCTAATTTTGAACTCTGTTCGAAAAATCTTGGATTTTAATAAGAAAAATACTACTTTTAAAAGTATTTAGAAAAATTATCACTTTTTATTAATTGATAAAATACTTAAAGTAACCAATCAAGTTACCTAAGTAACCTAACCGGTTACATATGTAACTAAATTAGTTACTCCAAGTAACCCAGTTGGTTACTTTGAATATCATGGAAAAATACCAATTTTGAAGAAAATGTGATAAGTTTCTAAATATTTATTGAAAGTGTCACATGTCTGATTATTTTTGAAAAAGTGATATCTTTCTAAATCAATTCGAGATTTTTCAAAAAACTCAGTCCATCAGGGTTTTTTCGTTTTTTTAATACCTTGGGCCTAGATTTTTGTAAAAAGTCTTTTTATAAATGCTCATTTTTATACCCGTTATTAGAGAAATACAGACTACAAAAATACGTAAAAATTGGTATACACTTCAAAATACATCATAAATGTAAATTTATACTGTAAACACAAACTGTAGACAAAATTTTACATTGTAAATTATATCACACATGTTTTACAAATGAAATGTATACCAAAAAAGGGAATTTTTGAAAAGAAAAAATAAAAGTGGTATTTTTGCACAAAAATATGCAGGCCCAGGCCCAGCTTGCACATCTGGTCCATTTCTCAAACCAAACTAGGTTGTCACTATAGGTAAAAGTTGATAACGTCCCGATTTTTACGCATGGTTAAAAAAGAGTTTTATAATAAATGATTCTTTTTTGGAGGCCTATATTTGCACCCCCTAGCATGAAAGCACCTCATTTTTTCACAAAAAAATTTACTACATATTTATCCTTTAGTAAGAAGACTAAAATATACAATTATATTTCATTTTAGTTGAACTTTTATAATTCACTCTTAATAGTCACACACCTTTGAACGTAATCGGAAAACCCTAAATTTAGTTTTGTTAATGTTAAAGGAAAATTGAAACTAACTAGTTACTTCCCTTTACAAGATACTTTCTTTCACTCTCCACAATCACTATTTCATAAATTTCATCACGCAATATGTGTCGTGTTCCTTTTCTCTATGATTTTCTGGTGCTAATTTAGTTGTTCATTGTAAAAATAATTAAATAATAAATACGGAATCAATTATGTATGGTGGACATGGATCGACAGCCATGGATTAATTCCTGAAATTAAGGGAAAAAAAAAAGAAAAAAAAGGCAACGGAACACAATCGAGGGATTTGTGGGTCTTAAAACATATGCTATGGATATTAAACAATTAAGTCGATATATGTTTCATCAGCACCTGGGCTCCAATATTGTTTTCTCTGGAAAAAAAAAAAAAAAAAAGTTCGGAAAAGCATCCATATAAATTCAGTATGATAGACCTTAACTAATTTAGATATTAAATCACGATAAATATTAATTGGTTGATAATGGTCTTCTTCTATTTAGTTTGGTGAGGGATTTGTTATTTTTCTTTTTCCTGTTTAGTCATTTTATTCTGTAGATAGAGTGCCTTTCTGGTTAAATAGAGTGCCTTTCTGGTTAAAGTGGGGTTCTACAGCTGATAATGAACAATATTAGTGAGGCGCAAAATATAAGCCTATTTCAGGAATTACAAGGAGTTTTTATAGTAAAAATACTTTTGTTTAATTTGTTAATGGGTTAGTTTAGATCAATGGGTGCATTTATGCCAAGTGGGGTGCAAATATAACTTTCTTTTTTTTTTTTACACCGTTTTAAATCAAAACTGTCATTCAATTTTTACACAAAATATATTAAACATCATAGATCAGCTTTATACAAATTACATTATCCCTATATTGAGCATATCAGTAAACTGATATCTAAATCAGTTTACACTCAGTATATTGATACATAGCGTAACATATATATATACACGTACGGAAACTAATAAACTCTGCTTTTTGCTTTAGAGCAAAAAAGATGGGCATTTATTAGACGGAATAATAACAAAATGATCCTCTAGATTTTGATGAAATGCTCAATATATCTGTTCTGTTTTTATAAATTACAAAAATATTCCTCCGATTCACAAATTAATACAAATTTACTCCTATAACTTATTAGATTAAAATTAACAACCAAAATGTCAAAATTACCCTCTCTCTAAACTTGTAACAAAATAAATATTACTTAAAGAACAATAAATAGTGTTCAGTGGAAAAAAAATAGTGGTGAATGAAAGAGAAAAATGACTAAGAATAAGAAGATTTGGTGAAAAAAAAATCTTATATAATTTTTTCAAAGAAACTTTTTAATGTTTTAATTATTTAATTGTATTTAGATAATGGTATCTTGATCATTTCAAAAAAAAAAAAAAAAAAAAAACCTGTTTGTTACAAGTTTATAGAGAGGATAATTTTGACATTTTATTTTTAATTTTGACCTAATAAGCTATTAGATTGAAATTGATATTAATTTACGAATCAGATGAGATATTTTTGTAATTTATAAAAATTGAAGAGATATATTGAGCATTTCATTAAAATCCGGGGATAGTTTTGTTATTATCCCTTATTAGATTGAAGTGTATAAAACAGTCATTTTGTTAAACTATAAATAACAACTGGTTTTTGTGATCTAAGAATAAAAATAGTTTTCTACCCTTTGTTAACTACCACTACGAGCGAGTAAGCTGGAATTAGCTCAGTTGGTTCAAGATTCGTGAGATGTATGTGAGTGTGTAGGAGGGGAGGTTCAAATCTTAGTAGAGTCAAAAAAAAAAATTATATTCAATTAGATTAGAGTAAAGAAAATAACTATTGTAAATAATTAATTGGATATTATAAAATGGTATTTTACTAGTCTAATTTTTATCAAGTATTTGTCTGATTTCAAATGTCCCTTTTGAATGTTGTAAGAGAAGACAATGTTTGCCTACGTTCTAACTTCTAATTGAACTTGATCTTTGTTGTTGTATTTCAGGGCTTGAGGCCAGAGCGGAGAGGAAGAAAAGGGGTCCAATTTAAACACTCGAACATTTCGAAGAGACAGAAAGCTTTTAGTGCTGGCTATGGACGAGCAAAATACCCGTTAACCAGGACCTGATCAATCTGAAACTAACATATCAAACGTTAAACTCTTTTTTTTATTTTTTTTTTTTATTTTTTCCACTCCAAACTCGAAAACAAACCCAACAAACGTTATTGAAAGGAAAATTATGCATTTCCTAGTGTCAAAGCCAAACTGAACCAACAAATGAATGTTTTTGTTGGTTCTAGGTTCCCATTTCCTCTATTCACTGAACCAACAAAACTGAATGGTTCTAGGTTCCCATTTCCTCTATCCCCAACCTAATAAATAAATAAATAAATAAGCCAAAAACCAAACATTCCCCTGATGTTATAATGGGCTTACTTAAATTATCATTTGCCAATGAACTTTTGAAGGACGGTGCATAGTTTCCAAGAGCCACCCCCCTTCTCTCTGCAATACTAATTGAAACTAATTATCGTTATCTTATTAACAAGTTGATTATTTAAAAAAGGAAAAAAAAATTGTTTGATATTGACTTGAAAGCCCTCCAAAACCGATACCCACTTGTCATGTCCCAGTCTTAAATTTAAGCTTCATTTTCATATGAACCATATGCTATTTTCCTCCCAAAAGTTGAGGCTTCTCACTCTTTTGTTTGGGGTTTGTTGTGGGGTTCTATCTGTCACATGTACACAACTTAATATAACCTTTGATGTAATTGTGAAAACTAGCATGAGGCACATTACCTTTTATTGATTGGAATGTCCAAATTAGATGATGTGTCCCAAGAAAGTGACCAATTGATAATGCCATTCCCCTAAACTCCGATCCGAATCCAAAAACACTTTCAACCACGTTTACAAAACCAAAACTAGAAACACCGAAAGAGTGGTTAGTCCCTCTCATACAACCATCAGTGACAAAATATGGCCAAGCAGCTTACATTGGAATAAATTGGAGCCACATGAGGCTTGGAAACTATCCTAGGCAGAGAAGAAAGTAACTTTCTTGGCTTTTGATCACACTTGCTTAGTTTGAGTATCAATTTTTCAGCTAAGCAAGTTCGGCACACCGAAAGGCCAAGGTGTTTGTGGGTTCCTTAGTTTAATGTAGTGACATGTACACATAAGAAGTGGTTTGGGTGCATTATACATTTATTTTTACGACGCTATAGATATTGTATGCAATTAAAATATATCACAAAATAGTATTCAAAATACGTCTTAAAGCAAATGCTAAGCAGCAGTATTGGCATAGGGTAAACATCTATAATATATAGATCTATTTTACACATTGGGTTATAGATCTTTAGTTGTCATGCTAAACTCTAAAATATACTAATTATTACTTTCCAAAGTATAAATTCATTTAAATAAAAGCTTTTTGGTTCAATTAATGTTAGCATATGATTTAATAGTGTTTTATTTTTTCTGTCTTTTATTTATTTATTTTTTTCCATAAAGTGAGAGAGGTATGTGTAATTTTTATCACTCGCAGTAGCACCAACAATATTGTAATTTGCATCCACACAATGACTCTCTTTCTTTATCGAACTATAGAAGAAGATGGGAAAGCCATCTTTCACATCAACAATAAATTCAAACGTATGGATACGGATGAATGGTTTCCCTGCAAATTGGAAGATCATTTTGTCTTTTACAATTTACCAACTGTTCTATATTAATTTGTGTGGCTTGCCTTAGTTAAAATGGTTTTGGCTACCATTTAGAGAAATTTTTTTTCTTGTATTTTTATACAAATATAGCACTCTTGAGTAAGCTTCTTCTTTACGTTTTGAATCTAATTTTCTTTCACAACTTAGCTGTGTACAGTTGTGTACCACTCTTTTTTTCCCCCCCTCCTATTTGTAAGGTTGAATGTTCCTGGACTTTTTTCATGCATAGATGCATCCCAGTTTCTTTTCTTATTCCTCAGCCTCCAATCTTTTCTAGTCTCATGCTAGCGATTGTTACCCTTGAAGACGAAAGACCATATTCAAACTGGAATAAGAGACTACTGAATTAGTTATCATAACTATCGACTAATTTTTTATTGTTTACCAAAAAAAAAAACTGCCTGATAAATTGTTTACTACAATAAAAATAATACAATAAAAGTCTTCCTATTATAAAACAAATGATGGTAATAGAAAAAACTTGGTAAAACAGGTCACATCCGTATCCCTAACACTGAGATTATTGCTAAATACACAACAAGCCGAGGTCACATTATACTAACAATGATTTTAGAATCTCTATAGTGAACCCCAAGACACCATAAGATCCAAATATTCACGAAGTATAGTAACAAGAGTTCTATTCTTATCATGTTGAAGTATAGTATCAACTTCAATAGAGTTTATCTTCATGAATAGTGCAATATCTAAGGTTCAATTTTAAAAGAAATCAGAAAAAAAGAAAAAAAAAGAAAACAAAACAAAACAAATAGAGTTTATACAAGTTTAGTTTCTGGTATAGCAAAAATCACATAAAAATAAATATAGAGGATCAAAGATCTTCACACTAAAAGGAGGATTATAAGAGAAGAAGAAGAGGAGGAAAACAAAGAACCCAGGAAATGCCAAAGATCTCATTCTCTAGTGGGATAGAAATCAAGAATCTCTGGCGGAGTAGAAATTGGAAAAAGGAAAAATTGTAGAGAGGAAGTATATAGATTTTTTTTGTAAGTTATAACTATCAACTAATTTAATATGATTAACATTATTTATTTTTCACAACTGTCATAATTAATTTTATAATGAGTAATCATAGCAAGTGTTTTTTTTTTCATTTTATAGCTAAATAAAATGCAAGGAAGTTTTTGCAGTAGATATGTATATATATATATATATATATATATATATGTAAGATATATAATGTTTATCAACTAATATATTTGATCATTTTGTTTAATAGTTGATTAATATTATTTCAAGCATACCTAAAAAAAATATTATTTCAAGCAAAAAATTTGATTAATCTTAACACACAAGAGAGACAAATCAGTCATTAAATTAAATAGCATAAACTATTACAATTAAGAATTGAGAAACTAAATACATAGAGTTGTGATTATTATTTTTAAGCATGAATTCCCCTAAATATTATTGTTTTCTTTTTTTTAAAAAAAAAAAAGAGAAAGAAAAAGAAAAAGCGTAGGATAATGGCAAAGACAACCTTTGACCCCACGCTCCCACGATCTCTTTTGTACAATGCACTCAGCAAGGCGTGTGATCCCATGACTAGCACACTACAAAGCTTGCTTAGGTAACTCCACGCGACAGAGACATTAATGTAGACAAACGCGCCCCGTCTTCCGTCTGTACGATTTTCGGCCTGTCCACTCAAGTTGTCCAGGGTCAACGAAAATAATTAGCTCGACACGTGGCATTCATTAAATGGCGATTACAAAGGCAACCACTGCTATCGCGAGTGTGTCTCCGTAGAACTATCGCTAGATCCTCCGAGAAAGCCTCACCACTGCCACTTCACTTCTTACTGTCTCTGGTCTCCCTCGACTTCTTTAAATTTATTAAAAAATAAAATTTAATAATCAAACAGTGTATATATATAGTTAATGGTTTCGTCTACATTGTACCTTAGGCGCACTACGCTCTTGTTAGTTATAAAAAAAATAAATAAAGATCGCTACTTTTTCCCTAATGATAAATTCATTAGTGTTTAAATTAATTATCGACTTTATTCGCCGCATAATCTAATAATAATCACGCTATTAATACAGTGATAATTACACTTTTTTTCTGATATATAGAAATTCGAGAGTTGAAATCCGTACTCCTTAATTTATATAAAGATCACTGGTGCTCAATCTTTCATTAAGTGATTATGATTAATAAAATGGTTCCCACACGAGTTCCACTTAAATTTTGATCACTTATGATTAATAAACCACACGAGTTTCATTTAAATTTTGATTATAATAACTAATAACAGACTGATACATTATGCGGTGTTATGCACTATATGGTGGTTTATAATATTACTTACACTTCTTAAAACCAACTAATCTGATAAAAATTAGACAATTGAAATTAGATATCTAATGTTCGTTTGGTTTGAATTTAATTGTCTCATAATTAAATTGAGTTATTCGGTTGGCGGAGTTGATGTTGATATATCCAAATACAACAAACCAATTGATCCATACTTAAGCATATGTACTTCTTTACCCATTTTTTTTTCTTCGTTATTGGTGTTTTCCAATTGATAGTATAGGTTTACCAACATATGACCACACCTTTTTGTTGTATTCTTTAATTAAGTTCTTTGTATGAATCATCTCTTGTGAGACTTTTGAATACTTGTATAATTGTGTATTCAGACTTAATAGCTAGGATTTATATTTTTTTTGGTAGTTACAACTTTTGAACTTATGTTTCGTTATATTTCATTTCCAAGAGCGAGATTTTTGAATGATTTTTTATATGACTTTTGAATTATCTTATTTTATAATTTATAAATTTTGAGATTAGATTTATTCCTATAAGTTGTTAGGACCAAAATTGCAGCCCAAAATTCTAAATTTGATCGATCCGATCAATCGGTTCCTAGTGTGTTATTGGATCAATTCGGTTCTCAAAATGCACGTACAATCTTATATTAAACAGGAAGAAGAATGGTAAAACGTTCATTGGATATGCACTGATGAACACCGCTAATAAGATTTTCCTTTATTCTAATGTATTTGTTTTACTTATTAACCATTTTGAGTTTTTTTTTTTCTCCCCTTGACATTTAACATTTTGAGTTACATACACCATTTGTAGCTATAAAGGCTTCTATTTAATTTGAATTAATTTGTCTTGCCCAAAATTTAGATTGATTAAGCTTGTAACGTTGTTGATGTTAGTTAGATATTCACTATTATCAAATTTTAAATGATATTATATTAACATCAATAACAACGTTAATAACATAAATATTTCCAATGTAAGAATGTCTTCAGGCAAACAACTTTGTTTTTCTTTTTATGAAAGAAAGAAAAAGGAGGATTGGTGTTGTCATGCCTCCAATTTTCGCCATTAGAATTATATTGGGCTATGACAATCTCTGAGACAAGAGGTAAAGTGAGAAGGGTCATGACCTTGTTCCTTTGACAGCTAGCCAATTTAGGAGCTCGACCTATGAGAGAGAGAACTTTCATAAGACATCCATTGTAATTTTTTATTTAGATCTGGTAAAATGGATTAGGCCAAATGGGCCAGTCGGCGGCTCGCAATTGTGGCCTGCGGGTCGGTCCTACCTGCAATAGAATGGGCCCGGGCTCGGTCTGGCCCACCAAAATCATTTTTTTAAAATGTTTTAAAATAAATTTAAATAATTTTTTTCCTGTACTTATAAATACACATTCCCCACCCCTTTTTTTCACACTTTCAAATTTCAATCTAATTTTAAATAATTTTCTTAAGATTTTTGTTTTAAATTTTATCAACTATTCAACTTATATACTTATAACTTATTTAATTATTTTTAAACTTTTATCAATAAGAAAAAAACATAACATATTACTTATTTTTTTTATAAATTTTATTTTTAAATTTCTAATATTTAACTAATTATACATATAATAATATTATTTTTTTTAATTTTTTTAATGCGGGTCAAGAACGGGATGGCCCGTCTTAGTCCCTTCTGGGCTCGGCCTACTCCGACGGGCCTACGGGCTAAGCTAGGCTCCTCGTTTAAATTTTCGGGCAGGGCCAGCCCAGCCCATCCTACTCTCCAAGCCGGCCCCACCCGCCCATTTTGCCACATATATTTTTATTACATATGTAAATTTCTCAAAAAGATAAAAAAAAAAATTCATGTCCTAACCATACTTTAATTTTTTTTGAATGACATTGCTATTGGAGGTTGAGAAAAAGGCACTGATTTTTCCACAAGTAACATTTACACAGGTTTTGCTAAATCAGTTTACTCGTGTTTCATTGAATGCTAAATATAGCCGCTAGAAAATATTAACCAAATGTCGAATTTACAAAACAAACAAAAATTTTAATACTAAAAAATTATGTGCAGGACTAAAGTGATATTTTGAAATTTTAAAAAATTATTGGTGCCAATTACCCAGAATTTTCAAACCCAAATTATTATTATTATTATTTTTTTCTAAATCATCATAATAAACTATATATTTAGCTAATATCCAAATAATGATTATGATATTTTCCTTATCTCAAAATTATGATAGTTTTCATATAATACCATTATCACATTATGTGTCAATTTGTTATGTAGTTATAATTATACTCACCTAGTAATACAGTAACATAGGTATTGGGCAGTAGTGATACCCATTTTTTCATAAAATTAAAAAAAAAAAATTTCCTGGAAAAAATTACACTGTAATTAACTAAGGTGACGTTTAGTTTATTTGAATAGACAAAAGAATGGAATGAGTATTCCTAAGGATTACCCATTCTATTGTTTGATTTAGATTTTCAACTTAGGAAAAGTTATTTCAGTGGAAAGGCAAATCCATCGAGTAGTGGAATTATCTTTCCTTAACTAAACCATTGGAAAGACTATTCCATTTATGCTCTGAATTTTAAATGCCCTAATTATCCTTATTTTAGTTGGCCTAAAGAAGTACAAGATTTTAGAAAACAACACATCAAACTGAAGTACAAAATTTAAGAAAATAACATATCAAACTTTTTACGATTTGATGTATTATTTTCTAAAATCACATACTCCCAAGCACAACCCCACTAAAAAGGAAATCTCAATGAGTTGTAGAATATCCAATGCACTCTTATGCTGTATTATTAACCAAGTAATGCCACTTCACACTCATATACTATATATAAATATATAATTTTTACTATAATTTATAATAGAAAAAGAACAAAAAAGATATATCTATCTTTAAAATTTTTATTTTTTTTTAAAAAATTTTCTAATGCAAAAAATACATAAATAAATAAATGAATCAATTTTTGTACCAATTTAACATTTGTACTATTTTTTTAATAGCAATGTATTTTCATCTATATAATGTTAATTCTATTCCATTCCATAGTAAACTAAACATAGAAATTCTCGTTCAGACACTGATTCCAACATGTCAACTAAACAACTCAATCAATTTTCTTTTTAATTCCATTCCTATTCTCATTCCATTCCTATTACCATTCCCATTCCTTTTCTTTCTTTGTTTAGTAAGTAAACGCCACATAAGTTATACTTTTTTTAATAATTGATTAATTGAGTTATATACTTGTACGCACTTGGTTTCGATTTGCACCGTTTAAGTACTCAGTTAACCTAGTTTCCAAACGGGCCCAAATCTCTCTCCCTCTCTCCCTCTCCGTAAATTAGTTCCCTAGTTTTTGCTTTGACTGACGCACGTAAAAAGGCGCAGCGTGCGCAATGCGCACCCTTCATCCCATCTGGTCTAGCCAAAAGGATCACTCTCTGCTTCCCCCAGCTTCTTCTTCTTCTTCTCTCTCTCTCTCTCTCTCATCTTCTTCCATTAATGCTTTCTCTCTCTAATGTCTCTTTCTCTGAAAAAGACCCACTTCTCCTCTCTTCTAATCACTCCTTAAATACTCCCATTAACTCAGTTTAACCAGTTCCCAGTCCCACACTCCCCACTAGCTCAGCAAATTCTGCAACTTTTTTTTTTTTAATTTCCCATTTTTATTTTTCTGCCATTACTCGAAGCTCGAATTCGGATTCGAATTCTCGGACCCGAGTCGTCCCGGTTTGGATGAATTTTGGGCTACTGGAAAATGGATCCTCCACTCATCAACGAATCTTCATTCTCTGCCGCTAACCCATCTGCGTACAGTTTGGCCGAGATTTGGCCCTTCGGTGGAGAACCCGGTGGTGTTTCCGGATTGGGCCTCCGAATGGGCCATATGGGCCAAAACCCAAGTGGGCTTGGAGAGAGCTCCGGGAATCGAGATGGGTCGATGGAGGAATCTACTGTCACGGAGCAGAGTGGCGGTGGTGGTGGAAGGAAGAGGAGAGATGTGAGCTCTGAGGACGAGTCTTCCAAGATGGTCTCCACTAGTAGTGCCAATGAGTTGGTTAGTCCTTTATTTGTTTTTTTGTTTTTAATTGTTCTGTTATTTTTTGCTTAATTCTGTTTTATATTCAGCAACCTTATTAAGTATAAAATCTAAGTGATAAAACTATGGAAGATAATTTATGTTGTTTTTAGTTTTACATGAAAAGTCTCTGCTTGAATGATGAAATACAATTCAAAAGTTTGATTTTTGCTATGAGTTGAATTGGTATTATCTAGCTACTTTAGACATTCTGAGTTGAAAGTTTGGGACTTTGTGATTCTGTGAATCTGTTTTATAAGCACATATGTTACATCTGTTTTATGAGACTACACATGAGTTGGCTTTTGTGGTTTAGTTGAATCCTATGTTAATGTTTCTTATTTGGAACTTTCCATTGATGTTTTCCACTATTTGTTTTGGAACAGAATAATTCGAATGGTAAGAGGACGAAATTAGCAGGATCCAAACATGAAAATGGTGGTTCGAAAGCTGACGCGGAAGCTAGTTCAGTGGTTGGTGACAAGCCAGCTGAACAAGCAAGTAAACCTTCTGAGCCACCTAAACAAGATTATATTCACGTGAGAGCGAGAAGGGGCCAAGCTACCGATAGTCACAGTTTGGCGGAAAGAGTAATACACATTTAGTCATTTTGAGTTTGTCGTTTCTGCTAGGTGGTTAAGTTTTATGTAGCTCTATATCCAGTTTCAAAAATAGTTTTCCTTTTGTTTAATTCATTTGCTCAGTTACGTTTGTAACATGGATTTAAGCAATACGATATACACCCGCACGAGAAACGTTTCTCATGTGCTTATACTTGGCAGGCAAGAAGAGAGAAAATTAGTGAAAGGATGAAAATTCTACAAGATTTGGTTCCTGGTTGTAACAAGGTAATTTATATCGTCTATTTTGTCATGCCTTAGTTTTATTACTTCAGCAGATACTGGTTTATGCCATATAATATATCTTAGGAAATCAATAATGCGATTGCTGTCTCTTTTACATAAATATGTTTTGGATCTGCTTCTTTCCGATTTGCTTATTTCAAATCTGTATTTAATATAGGGGTTCTTAGTTGCAGTTTCACTTTGTATCTTACACGGTGCACTTACTTAAATTGGTATACTTTTCTTTTGATTAGGTTATTGGTAAAGCACTTGTTCTTGATGAGATAATTAATTACATCCAATCACTGCAGCGCCAAGTTGAGGTATTTTCTAAAATTTCTGTTTGAATTGCTACTTTAGGACTTGATTTTCTTTGTTACAATCGGACATGAACCTTTCTTAATTAATTGGACCGTTTTTTGTTTTTCGGCAGTTTCTCTCAATGAAGCTTGAAACAGTAAATTCAAGGATGAATTTGAACCCTACCATTGAAGGCTTTTCGTCAAAAGATGTAAGGATATATCCATAACATGAGTTATTTTCAATATATACTAATCAAATTACTTGGTGTTTTTTTTTTCCCCTTCACATTGAATGGTGGAGACATGTGATAGTTTATCAAATACACCTTGTTATCGGTTTTGTTAGAAGATTATGTTTGAATTAGTTCGTAACTTCACCCTGATTTTCAGAATTACTAATTAATTCTAATTTTATCTTCATCTTTAGAAATTAACAATTCAAGTAATATTAGAAGAAAAAGTGTGCCAGGATGAGTAGAATGATACGACAATTATTCTTTTTAATAGAATTGGGTCTGATCCTCACCTAAGGGAAGAGCCCAAGAAAACATTTTTCTCGGGCGCTTGCGTTGATATTTTAGTAACAAAATTTTGTGTGGAAATTAAGGCCTCTTGTTTAACATTCTGTAATTCTAGTTTTAGTATGTGGTCTCCCTCTACTCTGTCCGTGTACATTCCTATGACTGTTTTTGGGCTCGTTTGTTTCACCATTCCATTCCATTCAAAAAACCCATTGGAATGAGTGTTTGTTTCAACAATTCCAGTTTCTCTATTCAAATGGTCTTTTGGAATGAGTGTTTGTTTCAACAATTCAGTTTTTTCATTCAAATAGTCCATCAGTCATATCAACCATTGAAATGGGTTTTTTGTGTCTTGGAATGAGAATAGAGCTTAGGAGGTGTTTTTGAATAGTCTATTCTAATGTTTCTCATTCTAATTACAACTCATTCCACTTTATTTCACTTCAAATGTTTCCCATTCTAATTATAACTCATTCCACAATTTCCATTTAAATACACCCATTCAAATGAGTGAATCAAACGGGACCAATTTGTCTTTGAAACTCAAGTAAATTGCTGTTCTTAAGTTGACTTAGAACTTATGTTCTGCGCTGCGATTGGGACTTGTATTCCAATCTCCTAGAGGTAATTAAGTTTATTTTAACACATGATTGCATCATTTTAAATCAACAACGACAATCCTAGTACTTCTTTTTTCCTCATTTGGATGTACCTGGACTCGGTGAGAATCGTACCTTGTCCTTAACATGCTTCGTTTTGTCATGAAAAGAGAATATTTTGAGACTCGTAATCTTCCCATGTTTAATAATGTGCTTCATTTTGTCGTGAAAAGAGAACTTGTTTTTAGGCTTGTATTGTCCCTGGCTTCATTAATTTGCTGTGAAATACACCGTTTTTTTACGTATTGGAAGACAAATTTATTCCAACAGTTTGCTCTGCGGCTTGATTTCTTACATTATAAAACTACTGTATCAGCTTGGTCTACAGGCATTTGATGCTGCGGGATTGTTATTTGGCTCACAAGCACCAAGGGATTATGCTCAAGGCTCACAAGCAGAATGGCTGCATATGCAGGTTGGTGGTAGTTTTGAAAGACAAACGTAAGGGAACCATTCTTGAGTTCGACTCCTTAATTTGTAGGGAACTTGGTTAATGAGTTCTGTATCTGATGCTGAATGTGTTTTTTAATGTATGACCAATTCTTATCATTGTAATACAATAGAAAGTAGAATTCATCTAATTTCTGAATGTATCATCTGACTAGATACTCTGTACTCTTGTTGTATTAGTACCTATAGAAAATTTGTTGAACTGTGATGAGTAATAGATTGTGCTTCCTTTCCTTTCTCCCAGAATTTTTTTCCTTCATAAGGTTAGTGGTGTTTGAGTTAAGCAATGTGCTAATGTGTAAAACTTTGTCATAACCCAGAAAAAGAAAAGAAAGGGAGAAAAAGAAAAAAAATCCGAGCCTTCAACAAGAAAAATTATGTCGAAGAGACGTAATTGTTTCTTGAAGTGTTAAAAAAAGTAAAGCTGCAAATAACACAGACTGAATAACGATTTCATGCTTTTAAACTCATTCAATACCAGTCATGTACGTATATATGTATTAGCCACTCAGGGGTCATTGAATCATCATTGGGGTAAATGTTTATTTTGAAATTATTTTTTTGAGGATATAAGAGCACAAGGCTGAAGTCAAAAGTGACATTGCTTCTACATAATCCATAACGACCTATATAGATTCAATTCATTAAAAAAAGGGAAGTATGATACAGAGACTTGAGAGAAACAATTTAGAGATTATTAGCAGAACAAATTTTCAAAACAGAGATATCTTCGGACTGTAAATCAAGCACGAAACTTGAAGTTTATGTCGTTGATGACTTCATCTCCTACCTGGAATGCCTTAGTCAACACTTGATTTGGAATTGGGGGTGTTGTAACTTGTAGCAAATAGAGTGGTGGAGTGCAGAACAGCCCCAGGCAAGTGACCGTTGAAGGCAGTGAAGGTAAGGGCCTTTTCTTCTCCAACATTTAGCAGGAAGTGAACAAGTCCCCTGGGAAAGACGAACATCTGCCCAGTAGTCAAAATCTTGGAGTATAAAACATTGTCAGTTGTGACGAACCCCACAAGGAGCTTCCCTTTGATGACCATGCCAGACTCAGTTGCACGAGGATGCGAGTGGGGAGGAGCCAAACCACCCGGTGACAAGGCACCTCTGTTCATCGAAATCTTTGAGTCCAGGAAATGTCTGGACATTCCCTACGGCTAGACTGGCTCCAAAGATGGCAAATGTTTTACCTTCTTTGCTCAGTCCATTGAAGAAGAAATCTTCCGAAGTTACTTGTGAGATGGGTTCGCAGGGATAGCCATTAACAGAGAAAGTGGCATTAAGATCTGCTACGCAGAAGTCCTGTAGAGGATCAGGGTCGGCTGAATGGGAAGGGAAAGTTGTAAACACTAAGACTAGCAGGCAAAATAGAAGTTGATAGGCTGAGCTTGATGGGCTAAACATGGCTGTTCAGAGGTTTCTTTTTTTTTTTTTTTCATATTTTATTTTTATTATTAATAAACTAAGGCTTAATTGAAGGAAGACAGTGCGGTAGTTTAGCAGGTTGAAGATCTTGGAATTTATACTTTTGTCATGCCAGACTTTACAATGTCACAATTAATGGAAACTTTCTTTTTCATTTCTGGGGTTTTGAGAGTTTCCATACAAGTAACACAAGAAGAAGAGTGAATTCTTAATTTTTCCTATTTGAATTATTTATAGTTTAAGAATGAATTCTTAATTTGTCCTATTTGAATTATTTATAGTTTATTTTCCATGATTGAGTGTTTGTCACTATTCTTAATTTTTTAAAAATAACTGGCCACTATTTAATTGATGTGAAAATCATAGTGAGATTGATAGGAGATTTATATGTTTAGCTCTTTGTGATGAATGTCATGAGTTACATGGGGGATAGAGATATACCAACCTAATTTGCGTGGTTGTTTAAAGAGAAACCACTGAACTTAATAGGTTGTAATTTACACAAAGATATAGTGAATTGACTTATTGCGGTATTTTTACTTAAGTTTGAGAGGTGATAGTGTATTAGGGGTTCTCAACCGTCAATTTAGATAATAAACCTAAATAATAAGAATATGAAGATCAAGACAGATTAATTAGGTGAAATCGGAAACTCTAATTTATTTAAATTTATTTAGAAACTTTTATTTCGAAAATTTTATTTAAATTTCTTAATTTGAGCCAAGATATAGTGAGTTTTATATTTGAATTTATTTAGAAACTTTTAAAAAAAATAAAAAAAATTATTTTTGGCAGGCTGGCTCGGTCCAGTAGGCCTAGATATCTAGACCCAACTCGACCCACAACTTATTCTAATGTGAACTGGGTCGAGTCACCCTGCGAGCCGACCCGTTTGGGTCAGTCCATTTTGCCACCTCTATGCCAAACATATAGTAAAATATTTGTCCTTTGTTGTTTGTATCTTTTTGAAAATGTTGTCGACTTGAATCACATCTCTAAATTTTTTTTTGGCAATCATTGTAACAGGCACTGGTGTGGCGTCTCATATTGCAATAAGAAAAGTGTTTCTAACACTTATACCTACAAAAACCGAAAAAAATTACAAAAATACGGAAGTCATGCTTTTTTCTAATTTTCGTACGGTTTTAATAGGAAAATATTACTTTTTAAAAAATATTTAGAAAAATATCGTTTTTAAAATAGTTACTGGTTACCGATTTCTGAAAATTGGTTACTGGTTACTGATTACCAGTTATATATCAGTTATAAATATCTTTAGTTATTAGTTACCAATTTCCAGAAACTGGTTACTAGAAACTAGTTATCATTTTAAAAATTGTATTTTTCTAAATATGTTTTAAAAAACAGTATTTTTCTAATAAAAACTGTAACATATTTTAAAAAACACAAAACCACTGTATTTTTCAAATTTTTTTCTTAAATATCGTATACTTTCTAATTTCCCCTAAGAAGTATTCAAAGTCATTATCGCTTTGACTACTTCTATTATGCAAGTCGGGCCCAAAGGAAAACCATCATCTTCAAATACATTTCTTATGACGTTATTAATAAATTAATAATTTATTATTAATCAAATCATTGATAATTCACTAAATTAATAATCTTTCTTGGTCCCTAGTTACTAATTTATAGTAATTTTATTGTCTTTTGCATTCCTCATAAAATACGAGGTTGAAAATTGTATTTTGTTAAAACACGGGGGAGATTTTTGATATTTTCAATTTGAAAACAATGTTATACAAAGAACGTAGATTATTGAAGTATTGACATGTGTACAGTTGCTATCGGGGGATTTGAACCTTTGATAGCATGTTAGAAAACTAATCCATCCCCAAAGCTTAAATTTTTAAGAGGTGGATTAACAATAGTATTACAACAAGCACCAAGAGAATATGCTCAAGGCTCGCAACCTGAAAGGCTGCATATGCAGGTTGGTGGTAGTTTTGAAAGCCAAACATAAGGGAATTTCCTTGGTCTGTAGGGAACTTGGTTAATGATTTCTGTATCTGATGCTGAAATATGGTTTTTAATGTGTGACCATTCTAATCATTGTAATACGATGGAAAGTATAATCCACCTGATTTCTGCATATATCATCTAAGTAGATACTGTGCACTCTTATTGTATTAGTACCTATATGTAGACAACTTGTTAATGGTGTTTGAATATAGAAACTTGAAAGATGGAGCTTTATTTTTTTCCCCTCCAAGCTAGCTTAATGGTGTTTGAGTAAAAACTTTTCGGCAATGGACCATCTATAAAACTAGAGTCTTCAACAAGTAAAACTTTGTCAATTAAAGAGATGTAATTGTTTCTTCGAGTCCTAAATATTCAAGCTGCGAAGGACATATAATGAATAACTGTACTATATTTTTAAACTCATCCAATACCATGCTAGACAAGTCATGCATGTACTTATATATATATATATGTATTAGTCATTCAGTGGTCATTGAATCATCATGGGGAAAGTGTTTCTTTTGAATTTATCTTTGAGGATATAAAAGTACTAGGCCGAAAGTCAAAAGTGACATCCTATAGTGACGACTATAGATGCATCGTTGCATACAACAAAACATAAGAGGGAGAAAGATACAGAGACTTGGAGAGACAATTTAGTGAATATGTAACAACACAGTTTAAAAGCAAAGAGACGTATCATCAGACCGCAAATCAAGCACGAAACTTGGATCTTATCTCGTTGATAACTTCATCTCCGACTAGGAAGGTCTTGGTTAACACTTGATTTGGAATTGGTGGTGTTGTGGCAAAGAGAGATGTGGACACCAGAGCAACCCCAGGCAACTGACTATTGTAGGCAACCAAGATACGTGCCTTTCCACGTCCAACATTTAGTGCAAAGTGAACTAGTCCCCTGGGAAAGACAAACATCTGCCCGGCAGTCAAAACCTTGGAGTGCAAAACATTATCAGTCGTGATGAACCCCACGAGGAGCTTCCCTTCGATGACCACGCCGGACTCTGACGCCCGAGGATGCGTGTGGGGGGGAATCAAACCACGGGGGGCAAAGTCAGCTCTGGCCATGGAAAGCCCGAGAGTGTTTAGCCCAGGAAATGTCTGGACATCTGCGAAGCCCACAAGGACTCCAGAGCCGATTTTAACGTTACCTTCTTTGCTCAGTCCATTATAGAAGAAGTCTTCTGAAGTTACTTGTGATTTGGGTTTGCAGGGATAGCCATTGACAGAGAAAGTGGCATTATGATCTGCTACACAGAAGTCCTGTAGAGGATCGGGGTCGGCTGAATGGGAAGGGAAAGGTGTAAACACTAGGACTAGCAGGCAAAACAGAAGTTGATAGGCTGAGCTTGATCGGATGGCCATGGCTGCTCAAGAGCTTTTGGCTTAATCGAAGGTGATACTGGTGGTTTGGGAGGTTGAACATCTTGCTGTTTATAATTGTCTTTTCGCCAGGCTAGACCAGCACAATGTTACAATAATACGAAAACTTTCGTCTCGATTTGAGAGTTTCCTTGCAACTAACACAAAATAATAATATTTTTGTTTATTCGAGGCCAAATAATGTCAAGAAGATATGAACCTTATTATTCGGGATTTCTACAAATTAAAAAGTCTTGTGTGGAAATTAATACTGGTGTAGTTGGATCTTTACAACGTTTACACGATTTAGCGCGAAGAAGACCTGAAATAGAAATCTAGAAATCCCACGGGAGTCAAAAAGTAAAACTGACACATATATAATAAAATAAAGAAAGGAGAGTGTGTGTGTGGGAGAACTTTCAAGATATAGAAACAGGGGAAATGCCAAAAATCTCCGATATGCGAACAATTGTGATTTTTACTATTTATTTCGATCAGCATGAATCAATTATGTCCAAGCTTTTTTTGCGTTTATTTATAAATACAGACATTATAAAAAGCTCGCGCCAGCACAAACGTTATCTTCTCGTATCTTTATCAAATTGGAAATAATTAATTACTAGGAGTATCACATGTGAAGATTTAATAATCTCAATGCATCACATGCCAAGATTTAATAATCTCAATTACAATTATTATTTATATGAATAAATTCAAGTTACAAAATAAAAATTTAGGAACATACTAAGGTGCCGTTCGGTGATATTTTTATTTTTTGTTTTTTTTTTAAACCCAAAAAAAAAACTGTTTTTTCTTATTTTGTTTTTTGATTTTCAAAAATAAAAGTGTGCTTGGATACTAATGTTTTTGCTTTTTTCTTTTTTAAAATAAAAACAAAAACGTATTTGGTAACAAGTACTTTTTACTTTTAAAAGTGAAAATCAAGAGAGAGCAATAAGGAAAAAAAGAAAGCGAGAATGAGGGGAGAGAGAAAGTCGTATTCATCTAAATTAATTCTAAAAGCAGTATTTTTCAAAATAAAGGTTTAAAAGTGATACATTTCTAAATAAATTGGGAAGTTTTCGAAAAAATATTTACCAATTTTTACATTTTATTTTGAAAAATACCACTTTTACAATTTTTGTATTGAAAAATACGAATCTTAAAAATAATTTAGGAAAATATCACTTTTATGTAAAACCAGAGAGATACTGATAACTTAAGGGAGTAGTGATGAGAGATAAAATATTGAGAGAAATGGTGATGTGAATCTAGATATGTTTGAATTTTAATACTAGCCTTTCTTAAAAATTGTTTAAAAAAATTTTGAAAGTAAGAAATTTTTATTTTCAAATTGAAAAAGCAAAACACAAAAGTAGTTTTACCAAACATGCTTTCGAAAAATATTTTCAGTTTTTTGATTAACAAACCAAAAACTATTTAAATAAGTATTACCAAACAAGTCGTAAACTTTTCACTTACAAGTTATTAGAAAGATTAAAATAAAGAGAAAAGAAAAATACTTAAAGGCTAAGGGTCCTTATTGAATAGCTCAGAAAATCATACGTACAAAAGAAAGAGGCTTAAATAGAGTTTAAATGAAGAAAAAAACTATTCTACCCTTGCTGCTAAAAGCAAAACTAAATAAATAAAATAATAAGAAAGTAAATAACTCTGCTTTTCCG